>OX421269.1:18733926-18764624 GCA_949125355.1 Agriopis leucophaearia
AGGGCTGGTGCACAGGGGACTGCGAACGAAGACCTGATGCAGTGCATTCTGCGTCAGGTCGGAGGAATGATGAGTGCGCGGTTCGAGGCCCTGGAAGAGCGCCTCCTGCCCGATCCTCGCACTCGTCCCCCGCTTGCTGCCGACCGACGGAAACCCGCGCAGCCTAGCTCGTCAGGTATGCCGTCGGTCTCGGACGAGACACAGCCCTTCCCCCCTGAAACCCGCAAGGGTAAGAAGGGGCAGAAGGGCACAAAAGGACGTGACACTGTGGCCAAAGGCAAAAAGCCCGCGGCCACCAATACCGGAGAGGACGCACCCCGAACGGCCAAGGTCCAGCCCGGCGTGAGCTGGGTGGAGGTGGCCAGGAGGGGCCGCAAACAGAAGAAGGGCGGCGCCGTGGCAACACCGGCATCCTCGCAAGGGCCTCGGTCCGAAGCGAGAGCCGCGCAGCCACGTCGCGCCGCAAAGGATACACAGAGGGAGAAGGAGGGGCAACCTAAACTCCGCGCCCCAAAATCGTCAGCCGTTGTACTGACGATTCAACCCGCGGGTGTGGAGAAGGGCCTCTCTTATTCAAGGCCTCTCTTATTCAAAGGCCTTGTTAAAAGCCAAGGCCAGTATCAACTTGGCTTCGCTCGGGATCGAGCGGCTCGGGTTTCGCCAGGCGGTGACTGGGGCCCGAATGCTCGAAATCCAGGGCGAGTCAAGCGGGGACAAGGCGGACTCCCTCGCTGCAAAGCTGAGGGAGTTGTTTCCGGAGACGGAACTCAGAGTCACCAGGCCGGTCAAGTGCGCAGACCTGCGCATTTCCTGCCTGGATGACTCTGTCACCGGAGAGGAGTTGGCGGGGGCGATTGCCCGAGCCGGGGACTGTCGCCCCGACGCGGTCAAGGTGGGCGAAATCCGCCGAAACGCTGCAGGCCTGGGCACGGTTTTCGTGCGTTGCCCGGTGACTGCAGCCAAAAAGGTGTTGGCGGGGGACCGCCTACTCGTCGGGTGGGTCGCGGCGTCAGTCAAATTGCTGACGCCGAGGCCCATGCGCTGCTTCCGGTGCCTCGAGGTAGGGCATGTTCGGGAGCAGTGCAAGGCGGAGGTTGACAGGAGCGCACTCTGCTTCCGTTGCGGTCAACCGGGCCATAAGGCGGGCGCTTGCTCGGCCGAGCCGCACTGCGCAGTATGCGCAACTGCAGGAAAGCCGGCCGAGCATCGCATGGGAGCCAGTGGATGCGTCCCGCCTCCCAAAAGAAAGGGAAGGACCGCGACGGGACCGAGAGTCCCAGCGAAGACGCCTCCTCCACCCCGCGCTGATGCGGCACCGGAGGAAATGGAGACGGAAGCGCACAGCGTCGCCCGAGCACCCGAGAAACGGAGTGAACCAGAAAGGGATGAGGCCACGGAGCCGTGGATGGGGAACATCATGATAGAGGACGACACTGACGCAAATTTTAAACACCTTTACGTCAAGAACCTTCTCGAGGGTGTCACCGAGAAGGACGTGGTGGGGGCGATCATGCGTGTCGGTGGGTGTGGTATCCGTGAAACGAGACCCACCGACATAATGCGTTGCCGTTCAGGACTGGGCGTCATTCGCGTGCGCTGCCCGTCTATAGCTGTTATGTTGTTCCTGTCTGAAGACTGCCCTCTACAGGACGAGAACGGACGTGCCCTGACGAAGGAAATATAACTGGGCACTGGCGACGGCCACTCACGGCCCTCTCCAGTCCCCAGCGAGGACTCTGGGCGCCGGGTTCGGGGGAACACGACGCCCAGCTTGAAGAGTCCTGAGGATGGGCGATGTGTCACGTGTTCCGACACATCGCCATCGGTGAGGGAAGGAGCCCTAAGCTTCTGGAGAAGGGGTCCGCTGGACCAGCGCCTGCCGGGGCTGCGGTGAGTGCGAGAGCGAGCCCGCGGCCCCGACATTTGGTGATCCGAGGGAACACCCCAGGTTTTTAGTGGGTAGGCCGCCCTTCTGGCGGAGATTCCCACATAACCACCCTGCCTCCCCCCGGGGGCCGGTGGTATCCATCAAGGATTTTCCTGGGTTAAAAAAAAAAAAAAAAAAAAAAAAAAAAGGTTAGGTTAGGTTAGGTTAGGTTAGGTTAGGTTAGGTTAGGTTAGGTTAGGTTAGGTTAGGTTAGGTTAGGTTAGGTTAGGTTAGGTTAGGTTGGGGCCCAGACGGGAAGACTGGCCCCACGGACAAAGCCCAGGAAGGTGAGGATCCGCCCCCAGCGCACGGCAGCGGTGGTGATTACACTGCTGCCGGGTGCGGAGGAAAAGGGGCTGGACTACGCCAGGGTGTTGGGCGAGGCCAGAGCCGGGATGGACCTCAGCGGCTTCCCGCCCTTAAAAATGAGAGCCGCGGCTACCGGGGGCCGCATAATAGAGGTTTCGGGCGCGGAGAGGACAGAGAAAGCCGACTCTCTGGCCTCGAAACTTCGGGAGGTTTTCCGGGGCGCCGAGGGTGAGATCCGGGTGTCCAGGCCGGTCACCACCGCAGATCTGCGGGTGAGCGGCTTGGATGACTCGGTTGGCACCCAGGAGTTAACGGAGTGCCTCGCCAAGGCCGGAGGCTGTGCCGCTCCGGACCTTAAGGTCGGAGCGGTGAGGAAAGGTGCGGGGGGTATGGGCACTGCCTTCGTGCGGTGCCCTGCAATGGCCGCCAAGAAGATTGTGGCGGCCGGCAACCGGGTGTTGGTGGGCTGGGTGGCGGCGCGGGTGGAGGTCCTAGAGGCCCGACCCCGCCGCTGCTTCCGGTGCCTTGCACTGGGCCATGTTAAGGCCCAGTGCAAGTCCGAGGTAGACCGCAGCGAGGAGTGCTACCGCTGCGGTCGTACGGGCCATAAGGCCAGCGGCTGTTCCGCTGCCCCCCACTGCACCTTATGTGCAGCTGCGGGGAAGCCGGCGGAGCACCTCTCCGGGGGCAAGGCATGCGCCAAGCCCCCGTCAAAGATAGAGGGCCGTAAGAAGCAGGCTGCCACCAAGACCAGGTCGCAGCCAGCTCGCCCCGCTGTGGAGCAGGTGGCACGCATGGAGGAAAGTTAGGATGTCGGCCCTGACTTTTCTCCAGGCGAATATCAACCACTCTGCCAGGGCCCAGGACCTTCTTCTCCAGGGCCTGGCAGAGAGGTTGATCAAGGTGGCCGTGGTCGCCGAGCCGTACCGGATCCCGCCCAGAGTAGACTGGGTCGGAGACCTGGATGGCTTGGTGGCGATCACCACCCAGTCGCCTGCCCAATCCCCTCCTCTCGAGGACGTGGTGAGAGGTAGGGGACACGTCGCGGCCCGGATCGGGGGGACGGTGGTTGTGGGGGTTTATTTCTCCCCCAACAGGGTCCTCGCCGAGTTTGAGAGCTTTCTCGGGGAAGTGGGGACCCTGGTCGGCCGGAGCCGTCCCCGATCGGTCGTCGTCCTCGGAGACCTCAACGCCAAATCCACGGCGTGGGGGTCTTCGAGGACTGATGCCAGGGGCGAGACCACCAATGAGTGGCTGGCGGAGACGGGGCTATGCGTAGTCAACCGCGGGTCGGAGGACACGTGCGTGCGGCGCTCGGGTGGGTCGGTCATTGACGTGACCCTTGCCACCCCTGAGCTCGCAGCACGTGTCCGGGACTGGGAGGTCCTGGTGGACGAGGAGACGCTCTCCGACCATCGGTACATCCGATTCAGCGTCTCCTCGTCGTTGATGGGACGGGGCCCGCGATTGCCTCCTGCAGTTGGGCGGCGCTGGGCGCTGACACGTCTGGACACAGATCTGTTGCGGCAAGCCGCAATTGTCCAGACGTGGAATGCCCCCCCCTCTGAAACCGAAGACCTGGACGCCGCAGCTGACGGACTGTGTGAGGCCGTAGCGCACGTGTGCGATGCCGCCATGCCGCGTGCGAGGCCACCGCAGTCCAAGCGCCAGGTCTACTGGTGGAACGAGGGGATCGCCGTGCTCCGCCGCCAGTGTTTGGAGGGGCGCCGCCGCTACCAGCGGCACCGCCGGAGAAGGGTGCAGGACGCGGAGGAGCTTGACCGCCTCTACATCACCTACAGAGAGGCGTGCAAGGCCCTCCGCGTGGCGATCAGCCAGGCCAAGGCACAGTCCTGGGCGGAACTGCTGGAGTCGCTGGAGAGGGACCCGTGGGGGCGGCCCTACAAGTGGGCTCGCCAGAAACTGCGACCCTGGGCCCCTCCAGTGACCAGCACTCTGGAGCCGGCGGTCCTCCGGCGGGTGGTTGAGGGACTGTTCCCCGGTAGTCCGGGGACTGAATTCGTCCCTCCCACCATGCCGACGCCTGCCGCGGAGGTGGAGGAAGAGGCTCCCGACGTCTCGCAGGGCGAGCTGGGAGCGGCCGTCCTCAGGATGAGGGCCAAAAACACGGCACCGGGGCCAGATGGGATTCCCGGTCGCGCGTGGGCCCTCGTCCAAGAGGAATTAGGGGAGTGGCTGAGGGCGCTGTTCGACCGCTGCCTGCGGGAAGGGAAGTTCCCCGGGCGGTGGAAGTCGGGCCGACTCGTCCTCCTAAGGAAAGAGGGGCGCCCAACGGACCAGCCGGCGGGGTACCGCCCAATAGTGCTGCTTGACGAGGCGGGCAAGCTCCTGGAGCGAGTGGTGAATGCCCGCCTCGTCAAGCACCTGGAGGATATCGGCCCGGATCTGGCCGACACGCAGTTTGGGTTTCGGAGAGGTCGCTCGACGATCGACGCTATTGCGTACGTCCGCGACCTCTCCGACGAGGCGTGCTCCAGCGGCGGGGTGATGTTGGCGGTGTCTCTTGACATCGCCAATGCGTTTAACACCCTGCCCTGGAGTGTAATATTGGGGGCGCTGGGGTACCACAAGGTGCCCCAGTACCTCCGACGCCTGGTGGGGGACTACCTCTCGAATCGGGAGGTAGTCTACCCCACAAAGGACGGAGAAGGCCGGAGCCCCATGACCCGTGGCGTTCCACAGGGGTCTGTACTGGGCCCTACCCTGTGGAACGTTGGGTACGATTGGGTGCTGAGGGGCGCTAACCTTCGTGGCGTCGGCGTCGTTTGTTACGCCGACGACACTTTGGTTACTGCTCGGGGGCGGACGTTTAGAGAAGCGTCCGTCCTGGCCACTGCCGCGGTCGCTGCGGTGGTGGCCAGGATCCGGCGGTTGGGCCTGGAGGTGGCGCTCCAAAAATCCGAGGCCATCTGTTTCCATGGACCTCGGAGGGCGCCACCTGCGGGCTCAACAATAGTTGTGGGCGGGACCACCATTGCTGTCGGCACGACGCTGAAATATCTCGGCGTCGTGCTCGACAGCAGGTGGAAGTTCGGGGCCCACTTTGAGGGTTTGACCCCGAGGGTCGTGGGGACGGCTGCTGCGTTGAGCCGCCTCCTTCCGAACCTCGGGGGAGGAGGGGGGAGCTGCCGCCGCCTGTATATGGCGGTGGTGAGGTCCATGGCCCTCTACGCGGCCCCTATATGGGCCGGATCGTTGGGCCCGAGGGAAGTCGCCCAGCTCCACAGGGGCCAGAGGGTAATGGCGGTGAGGGTGTGTCGGGGGTATCGCACACTCTCCCACGAGGTGGCGTGTGCCCTGGCCGGCTCCCTCCCGTGGGACTTGGAGGCCGAGGTTCTCTCCTCTGTGTACTGGCGCAGGGCGCGCGCACGTGCGGAGGACCTTCGGCCTGTCCCGCGGGAGGTTGAGCAGTGGCGGAAGAGGGCGAGAGACGCCGCCCTCGAGTCGTGGAGTTTGCGGATCGCCTTGGTCCAGAGGAGGGGAGCCGGAGCTGTCCGGCTCCTAGAGGCGATCCGACCCGTATTGGCGGAGTGGGTGCATCGCGGCCATGGGAGCCTCTCCTTCCGGTTGACGCAGGTCCTCTCGGGGCACGGTTGCTTCGGGAGGTACCTGCACCGTGTGGCCCGGAGGGAGGAGACTCCGGAATGCCACCAGTGTGGCTGCGCCGAGGAGACTGCGCAACACGTGCTGGAGGCATGCCCGGGGGCGGCGGATCCGCGGCTGTTCTTGGCCGCGGAAATGGGTGGGGACCTCTCGTTGGCGAACATCCTAGCAAAGATGGTCGCTGACGAGAGGTCCTGGGAGGTGATGGCCTCTTTCTGCGAAGAGGTGATGTCGCAGCGAGAGGCCGAGGAGCGGGAGAGAGAGAAAGATCCTCTCGCTCACCCGCTCCGGAGGGGGCGGAGACGGAGGCGTGCAAGTCGTAGTCGCACGCCGTCTCCGCTCGGAGGGCCCGGGGTGGCGGATGTGGGGACATCCGCTGCCCCTCCCTAGTCACCTAACGTGACGGGGCTCTCCAGAGGTGGTCGACGCGCTCTGTGTTCCAGCGCGTCGTCACGAAGTAGGAAGGGGGTGATCTCCCACCCCTTCCCGAGGCGGGTCCGCCTAGGGGCGGCCAACCGGCGAGATGGGGCTGCGGTGCATACTCTGCATGGTCCCGTGGCCCCGTCTGACTTGCCGCTGCCGTCGAACACCTTGGGGTTTTAGTTGGTATTAGCGCTACGGCCGCGGCCGTGGCGTTCGAGTCCAACATAACCCGCTCGTGTCCCCACACGAGCGGGTATGCATCAAGGCATTTCCCCAAGTAAAAAAAAAAAAAAAAAAAAAGGTTAGGTTGGGGTGCGGTGCCGGCTACCTCCTCGAAGCTCATCCACTACTATCCTCCGTGAATTCTCAATCCGGAGGTATAGTACTGGAATGGGCGGGTGCACCCTGGGTACGGTCAATAACTTCTCCCGATATGGATCGGGGATCTTGTTGGCCGTAGCTAAAGTCCGGACTGGGGAGGGGAACTTCTGTGCGCGCCCCTAAGCTTTTATTAGGAGCGCGTGCAGAAGCTGGGGAAGGGCTCGGCCTAGCCGAGCAGAACGCTGAGGGCCCTCCGCGTGTCCCTCTGATTAGCAGAGGGCACAGTGGATGGGCGATGCGAAGAGAGGGATGTGCTTGGTGTGCACTAACACTGCCGCCGAGCGGGCCTGGGGAGAAATCCCCTGGCCAGCGTTCATGGGGGGAGGTACGCTCTCCCTCCACCCGGTTCCGCACTGCCACCACAAAGACCCCCGTTAGCGGTAAGGGTGGTACGTGGTGCGCATGTGTTAGGGCCGAAGGGGACTTGCCTTCATTGGCCGGTCCCAGAGCAGGCAAGCTCGAAATAAAAAACCCGGGAGAACACCCGTAAAAACCTATGGATACCAGGGGACCTCCATAGTATGTACCCTTGCTCCCGGAATGGGCGTCACCCGGGAGTGTACCTTTTATATCGGCCTTACTCGTGGGAACAAAAAATGAAGAAGAACAAAATAAAATTAATTATATCAGATCAAGAGGGAAAGGGGCTAGTCCCCGAACATGATGATGAGTCGGACGGCTCATCGTGTTTGAGCATGGTGTCTGTGGGATCGCAGTCACCATGCGAAGGACGGAAGCGTGGGAGACCACGTTCGAAGAGGCACGGCGACGGCAGCCGTTCGAGCTCCGACAGTGGGTCGGATGCTCCGGCTGCGAAGGTCGCCGCTGCGAAGGAGAAGCGGGGCAGAGGCCGACCGCCCACTACGGGCGAATATGTCGGCCTTGCCCAGGCTAAAGCGGCTCTCGTGGTCGCGAAACGACAGGAGATGGAGCTCCGGGCCGAGCAAGAGGTTGCAGAAATGGCCCGGACGTACCATCTGTCAAGAGCGGCTTCAAGCCGACTCTCAGAGTCCTCGGTGTCGACGGAGCAGGGGGATGAGCCCCTGGCCGTCGAGCTGAGTAAGAGGGTCTTGGACTCCGTGGCCATCATCGAATCGGTGGCCACGAAGTCCAAGAACATCAAGGGCACGTTTGTGCGTGCCCTAAAAGACGCGACCGCCTCCATTAAGGAGGCCGTAGAGGATCTCCAAAAGAGGTCCTCATCGGACGAGACCAAGAGGCTGCAGGCTGCCAACTCGCGCCTGCAGGACGAGGTCAAGGAGCTCCGGAAGGAGATGGCGGAGCTCCGGAAAGAAATGTCTGCAGCGCAAACTTCCCTTGCGTCTCTGCCCCCCGGGCGATCTTCGCCCGGTAGGGCTGGTGCGCAGGGGACTGCGAACGAAGACCTGATGCAGTGCATTCTGCGTCAGGTCGGAGGAATGATGAGTGCGCGGTTCGAGGCCCTGGAAGAGCGCCTCCTGCCCGAACCTCGCACTCGTCCCCCGCTTGCTGCCGACCGACGGAAACCCGCGCAGCCTAGCTCGTCAGGTATGCCGTCGGTCTCGGACGAGACACAGCCCTTCCCCCCTGAAACCCGCAAGGGTAAGAAGGGGCAGAAGGGCACAAAAGGACGTGACACTGTGGCCAAAGGCAAAAAGCCCGCGGCCACCAATACCGGAGAGGACGCACCCCGAACGGCCAAGGTCCAGCCCGGCGTGAGCTGGGTGGAGGTGGCCAGGAGGGGCCGCAAACAGAAGAAGGGCGGCGCCGTGGCAACACCGGCATCCTCGCAAGGGCCTCGGTCCGAAGCGAGAGCCGCGCAGCCACGTCGCGCCGCAAAGGATACACAGAGGGAGAAGGAGGGGCAACCTAAACTCCGCGCCCCAAAATCGTCAGCCGTTGTACTGACGATTCAACCCGGGGGTGTGGAGAAGGGCCTCTCTTATTCAAAGGCCTTGTTAAAAGCCAAGGCCAGTATCAACTTGGCTTCGCTCGGGATCGAGCGGCTCGGGTTTCGCCAGGCGGTGACTGGGGCCCGGATGCTCGAAATCCAGGGCGAGTCAAGCGAGGACAAGGCGGACTCCCTCGCTGCAAAGCTGAGGGAGTTGTTTCCGGAGACAGAACTCAGAGTCACCAGGCCGGTCAAGTGCGCAGATTTGCGCATTTCCTGCCTGGATGACTCTGTCACCGGAGAGGAGTTGGCGGGGGCGATTGCCCGCGCCGGGGATTGTCGCCCCGACGCGGTCAAGGTAGGCGAAATCCGCCGAAACGCTGCAGGCCTGGGCACCGTTTTCGTGCGTTGCCCGGTGGCTGCAGCCAAAAAGGTGTTGGCGGGGGACCGCCTTCTCGTGGGATGGGTCTCGGCGTCAGTCAGATTGCTGAAGCCGAGACCCATGCGCTGCTTCCGGTGCCTTGAAGTGGGGCATGTTCGGGAGCAGTGCAAGGCGGAGGTTGACAGAAGCTCACTCTGCTTCCGTTGCGGCCAACAAGGCCATAAGGCGGGCGCTTGCTCGGCCGAGCCGCACTGCGCAGTATGCGCAACCGCAGGAAAGCCGGCCGAGCATCGCATGGGAGCCAGTGGATGTGTCCCGCCTCCCAAAAGGAAGGGAAGGACCGCAACGGGACCGAGAGTCCCAGCGAAGACGCCTCCTCCACCCCGCGCTGATGCGGCACCGGAGAAAATGGAGACGGAAGCGGACAGCGTCGCCCGAGTGCCCGAGAAACGGAGTGAACCGGAAAGGGATGAGGCCACGGAGCCGTGGATGGGGAACATCATGATAGAGGACGACACTGACGCAAATTTTAAACACATTTACGTCAAGAACCTTCTCGAGGGTGTCACCGAGAAGGACGTGGTGGGGGCGATCATGCGTGTCGGTGGGTGTGGTATCCGTGAAACGAGACCCACCGACATAATGCGTTGCCGTTCAGGACTGGGCGTCATTCGCGTGCGCTGCCCGTCTATAGCTGTCATGTTGTTCCTGTCTGAAGACTGCCCTCTACAGGACGCGAACGGACGTGCCCTGACAAAGGAGGATTGACTGGGCACTGGCGACGGCCACTCATGGCCCTCTCCAGTCCCCAGCGAGGACTCTGGGCGCCGGGTTCGGGGGAACACGACGCCCAGCTTGAAGAGTCCTGAGGATGGGCGATGTGTCACGTGTTCCGACACATCGCCATCAGTGAGGGAGGAGCCCTAAGCTACCTTAGAAGGGGTCAATTAGACCAGCGCCTGCTGGGGCTGCGGTGAGTGCGAGAGCGAGCCCGCGGCCCCGACAAATGGCGACCCGAGGGAACACTCCAGGTTTTTAGTGGGTAGGCCGCCCTTCTGGCGGAGAATCCCACATAACCACCCTGCCTCCCCCCGGGGGCCGGTGGTATCCATCAAGGATTTTCCTGGATTAAAAAAAAAAAAAAAAAAAAAAAGGTTAGGTTAGGTTAGGTTAGGTTAGGTTAGGTTAGGTTAGGTTAGGTTAGGTTAGGTTAGGTTAGGTTAGGTTAGGTTAGGTTAGGTTAGGTTAGGGGTGCGGTGCCGGCTACCTCCTCGAAGCTCATCCACTACCATCCTCCGTGAATTCTCAATCCGGAGGTATGGTACTGGATTGGCGGGTGCACCCTGGGTACGGTCAATAACTTCTCCCGATATGGATCGGGGATCTTGTTGGCCGTAGCTAAAGTCCGGACTGGGGAGGGGAACTTCTGCGCGCGCCCCTAAGCTTTTATTAGGAGCACGCGCAGAAGCTGGGGAAGGGGCTCGGCCTAGCCGAGCAGGACGCTGAGGGCCCTCCGCGTGTCCCTCTGATTAGCAGAGGGCACAGTGGATGGGCGAAGCGTAGCGAGGGATGTGCTTGGTGTGCACTCACACTGCCGCCGAGCGGGCCTGGGGAGAAATCCCCTGGCCAGCGTTCATGGGGGGAGGTACGCTCTCCCTCCACCCGGTTCCGCACTGCCACCACAAAGACCCCCGTTAGCGGTAAGGGTGGTACGTGGTGCGCATGTGTTAGGGCCGAAGGGGACTTGCCTTCATTGGCCGGTCCCAGAGCAGGCAAGCTCGAAATAAAAAACCCGGGAGAACACCCGTAAAAACCTATGGATACCAGGGGACCTCCATAGTATGTACCCTTGCTCCCGGAATGGGCGTCACCCGGGAGTGTACCATTTATATCGGCCCTACTCGTGGGAACAAAAAAATGGTTGACAAAAAAGAATTAAATATATCACGAAATGAGGGAAAGGGGCTAGACCCCGAACATGATGATGAGTCGGATGGCTCATCGTGTTTGAGCGTGGCGTCTGTGGGATCACTGACGCCAGGCGGAAGACGGAAGCGTGGGAGACCACGCTCCAAGAGGCACGGCGACGGCAGCCGTTCGAGCTCCGACAGCGGGTCGGATGCTCCGGCTGCGAAGGTCGCCGCTGCGAAGGAAAAGCGGGGCAGAGGCCGACCGCCCACTACGGGCGAATATGTCGGCCTCGCCCAGGCTAAGGCGGCTCTAGTGGCCGCAAAGCGAGAGGAGATGGAGCTCCGGGCCGAGCAAGAGGTTGCAGATATGGCCCGGACGCACCATCTGACGAGAGCAGCTTTAAGCCGACTCTCGGAGTCCTCAGTGTCGACGGAGCAGGGGGATGAGCCCCTGGCCGTCGAGCTGAGTAAGAGGGTCTTGGACTCCGTGGCCATCATCGAATCGGTGGCCACGAAGTCCAAGAACATCAAGGGCACGTTTGTGCGTGCCCTTAAGGACGCGACCGCCTCCATTAAGGAGGCCGTAGAGGATCTCCAAAAGAGGTCCTCATCGGACGAGACCAAGAGGCTGCAGGCTGCCAACTCGCGCCTGCAGGACGAGGTCAAGGAGCTCCGGAAGGAGATGGCGGAGCTCCGGAAAGAAATGTCTGCAGCGCAAGCTTCCCCTGCGACTCTGCCCCCCGGGCGATCTTCGCCCGGCAGGGCTGGTGCGCAGGGGACTGCGAACGAAGACCTGATGCAGTGCATTCTGCGTCAGGTCGGAGGAATGATGAGTGCGCGGTTCGAGGCCCTGGAGGAGCGCCTCTTGCCCGAACCTCGCACTCGTCCCCCGCTTGCTGCCGACCGACGGAAACCCACGCAGCCTAGCTCGTCAGGTATGCCGTCGGTCTTGGACGAGACACAGCCCTTCCCCCCTGAAACCCGCAAGGGTAAAAAGGGGCAGAAGGGCAAAACCGGATTGGACACTGTGGCCAAGGGCAAAAAGCCTGCGGCCACCAACACTGGAGAGGACGCACCCCGAACGGCCAAGGTCCAGCCCGGCGTGAGCTGGGTGGAGGTGGCCAGGAGGGGCCGCAAACAGAAGAAGGGCGGCGCCGTGGCAACACCGGCATCCTCGCAAAGGCCTCGGTCCCAAGCGAGAGCCGCGCAGCCGCGCCGCGCCGCAAAGGATACGCAGAGGGAGAAGGAGAGGGAACCTAAACTCCGCGCCCCAAAATCGTCTGCCGTTGTGCTGACGATTCAGCCTGGGGGTGTGGAGAAGGGCCTCTCCTACGCGAAGGCCTTGCTCAAGGCAAAAGCCCAGATAAACTTGGCTTCGCTAGGGATCGAGCGGCTCGGGTTTCGCCAGGCGGTGACTGGGGCCCGAATGCTCGAAATCCAAGGCGAGTCGAGCGGCGAAAAGGCGGACTCCCTCGCTGGAAAGCTGAGGGAGTTGTTCCCTGAAACGGAACTCAGAGTCACCAGGCCGGTCAAGTGCGCAGATCTGCGCATTTCCTGCCTGGATGACTCTGTCACCGGAGAGGAGTTGGCGGGGGCGATTGCCCGCGCCGGGGATTGTCGCCCCGACGCGGTCAAGGTAGGCGATATCCGCCGAAATGCTGCAGGCCTGGGCACCGTTTTCGTGCGTTGCCCGGTGACTGCAGCCAAAAAGGTGTTGGCGGGGGACCGCCTTCTCGTGGGATGGGTCTCGGCGTCAGTCAGGTTGCTGAAACCGAGACCCATGCGCTGCTTCCGGTGCCTTGAAGTGGGGCATGTTCGGGAGCAGTGCAAGGCGGTAGTGGACAGGAGTACACTCTGCTTCCACTGTGGCCAGCCTGGACACAAGGCGGGTGGTTGCTCGGCCGAGCCGCACTGCGCAGTATGCGCAACTGCAGGAAAGCCGGCCGAGCATCGCATGGGAGCCAGCGGATGTGTCCCGCCTCCCAAGAGGAAGGGGAAGACCACGGTCCCAGTGAAGACGCCTCCTCCTCCCCGCGCTAACGCGGCGCCGGAGAGGATGGAGGTTACGGATGTGGACAGCGACACACGAGTGCCCGAGAAGCGGGGCGAGTCGGGCGACGGCGGGCTGGACTCCTCTGCCGCAAAGCCGCAGAATAAGCCGGCCATAATGGAGCTTCCCTGCGCTGACGCGGGATTCGCGATTCTGCGCATCAGCCGCCTGCGAGGCTATGTCGCCCGGCAGGAGGTGCTGGAGGCGATAGAGGGCGTGATGGGGTGTCGTCATCGGGAGATGAAGATCACCAAAATTGAGGACGATGACGCTACAGGCCTGGGCAAAATACACTTGCGCTGCCCGGTAACAGTAGCTGAAAAGCTGCTGGCGCATGACCGCCCCCTAAAAGACGCAAAGGGGCGCGTCCTGCAGAAGGAGAACTAGCTGGGCACTGGCGACGGCCAATCGTGGCCCTCTCCAGTCCCCAGTGAGGACTCTGGGCGCCGGGTTCGGGGGAACACGACGCCCAGCTTGAAGAGTCCTGAGGATGGGCGATGTGTCAGGTGTTCCGACACATCGCCATCGGTGAGGGAAGAGCCCTTAAGCTCCCTTTAGAAGGGGTCCATTGGACCAGCGCTTGCTGGGGCTGCGGTGAGTGCGAGAGCGAGCCCGCGGCCCCGACAAATGGCGATACGAGGGAACACTCCAGGTTTTTAGTGGGTAGGCCGCCCTTCTGGCGGAGATTCCCACATAACCACCCTGCCTCCCCCCGGAGGCCGGTGGTATCCATCAAGGATTTTCCTGGGTTAAAAAAAAAAAAAAAAAAAAAAAAAAAAGGTTAGGTTAGGTTAGGTTAGGTTAGGTTAGGTTAGGTTAGGTTAGGTTAGGTTAGGTTAGGTTAGGTTAGGTTAGGTTAGGTTAGGTTAGGTTAGGTTAGGTTAGGTTAGGTTAGGTTAGGTTAGGTTAGGTTAGGTTAGGTTAGGTTAGGTTAGGTTAGGTTAGGTTAGGTTAGGTTAGGTTAGGTTAGGTTAGGTTAGGTTAGGTTAGGTTAGGTTAGGTTAGGTTAGGTTAGGTTAGGTTAGGTTAGGTTAGGTTAGGTTAGGTTAGGTTAGGTTAGGTTAGGTTAGGTTAGGTTAGGTTAGGTTAGGTTAGGTTAGGTTAGGTTAGGTTAGGTTAGGTTAGGTTAGGTTAGGTTAGGTTAGGTTAGGTTAGGTTAGGTTAGGTTAGGTTAGGTTAGGTTAGGTTAGGTTAGGTTAGGTTAGGTTAGGTTAGGTTAGGTTAGGTTAGGTTAGGTTAGGTTAGGTTAGGTTAGGTTAGGTTAGGTTAGGTTAGGTTAGGTTAGGTTAGGTTAGGTTAGGTTAGGTTAGGTTAGGTTAGGTTAGGTTAGGTTAGGTTAGGTTAGGTTAGGTTAGGTTAGGTTAGGTTAGGTTAGGTTAGGTTAGGTTAGGTTAGGTTAGGTTAGGTTAGGTTAGGTTAGGTTAGGTTAGGTTAGGTTAGGTTAGGTTAGGTTAGGTTAGGTTAGGTTAGGTTAGGTTAGGTTAGGTTAGGTTAGGTTAGGTTAGGTTAGGTTAGGTTAGGTTAGGTTAGGTTAGGTTAGGTTAGGTTAGGTTAGGTTAGGTTAGGTTAGGTTAGGTTAGGTTAGGTTAGGTTAGGTTAGGTTAGGTTAGGTTAGGTTAGGTTAGGTTAGGTTAGGTTAGGTTAGGTTAGGTTAGGTTAGGTTAGGTTAGGTTAGGTTAGGTTAGGTTAGGTTAGGTTAGGTTAGGTTAGGTTAGGTTAGGTTAGGTTAGGTTAGGTTAGGTTAGGTTAGGTTAGGTTAGGTTAGGTTAGGTTAGGTTAGGTTAGGTTAGGTTAGGTTAGGTTAGGTTAGGTTAGGTTAGGTTAGGTTAGGTTAGGTTAGGTTAGGTTAGGTTAGGTTAGGTTAGGTTAGGTTAGGTTAGGTTAGGTTAGGTTAGGTTAGGTTAGGTTAGGTTAGGTTAGGTTAGGTTAGGTTAGGTTAGGTTAGGTTAGGTTAGGTTAGGTTAGGTTAGGTTAGGTTAGGTTAGGTTAGGTTAGGTTAGGTTAGGTTAGGTTAGGTTAGGTTAGGTTAGGTTAGGTTAGGTTAGGTTAGGTTAGGTTAGGTTAGGTTAGGTTAGGTTAGGTTAGGTTAGGTTAGGTTAGGTTAGGTTAGGTTAGGTTAGGTTAGGTTAGGTTAGGTTAGGTTAGGTTAGGTTAGGTTAGGTTAGGTTAGGTTAGGTTAGGTTAGGTTAGGTTAGGTTAGGTTAGGTTAGGTTAGGTTAGGTTAGGTTAGGTTAGGTTAGGTTAGGTTAGGTTAGGTTAGGTTAGGTTAGGTTAGGTTAGGTTAGGTTAGGTTAGGTTAGGTTAGGTTAGGTTAGGTTAGGTTAGGTTAGGTTAGGTTAGGTTAGGTTAGGTTAGGTTAGGTTAGGTTAGGTTAGGTTAGGTTAGGTTAGGTTAGGTTAGGTTAGGTTAGGTTAGGTTAGGTTAGGTTAGGTTAGGTTAGGTTAGGTTAGGTTAGGTTAGGTTAGGTTAGGTTAGGTTAGGTTAGGTTAGGTTAGGTTAGGTTAGGTTAGGTTAGGTTAGGTTAGGTTAGGTTAGGTTAGGTTAGGTTAGGTTAGGTTAGGTTAGGTTAGGTTAGGTTAGGTTAGGTTAGGTTAGGTTAGGTTAGGTTAGGTTAGGTTAGGTTAGGTTAGGTTAGGTTAGGTTAGGTTAGGTTAGGTTAGGTTAGGTTAGGTTAGGTTAGGTTAGGTTAGGTTAGGTTAGGTTAGGTTAGGTTAGGTTAGGTTAGGTTAGGTTAGGTTAGGTTAGGTTAGGTTAGGTTAGGTTAGGTTAGGTTAGGTTAGGTTAGGTTAGGTTAGGTTAGGTTAGGTTAGGTTAGGTTAGGTTAGGTTAGGTTAGGTTAGGTTAGGTTAGGTTAGGTTAGGTTAGGTTAGGTTAGGTTAGGTTAGGTTAGGTTAGGTTAGGTTAGGTTAGGTTAGGTTAGGTTAGGTTAGGTTAGGTTAGGTTAGGTTAGGTTAGGTTAGGTTAGGTTAGGTTAGGTTAGGTTAGGTTAGGTTAGGTTAGGTTAGGTTAGGTTAGGTTAGGTTAGGTTAGGTTAGGTTAGGTTAGGTTAGGTTAGGTTAGGTTAGGTTAGGTTAGGTTAGGTTAGGTTAGGTTAGGTTAGGTTAGGTTAGGTTAGGTTAGGTTAGGTTAGGTTAGGTTAGGTTAGGTTAGGTTAGGTTAGGTTAGGTTAGGTTAGGTTAGGTTAGGTTAGGTTAGGTTAGGTTAGGTTAGGTTAGGTTAGGTTAGGTTAGGTTAGGTTAGGTTAGGTTAGGTTAGGTTAGGTTAGGTTAGGTTAGGTTAGGTTAGGTTAGGTTAGGTTAGGTTAGGTTAGGTTAGGTTAGGTTAGGTTAGGTTAGGTTAGGTTAGGTTAGGTTAGGTTAGGTTAGGTTAGGTTAGGTTAGGTTAGGTTAGGTTAGGTTAGGTTAGGTTAGGTTAGGTTAGGTTAGGTTAGGTTAGGTTAGGTTAGGTTAGGTTAGGTTAGGTTAGGTTAGGTTAGGTTAGGTTAGGTTAGGTTAGGTTAGGTTAGGTTAGGTTAGGTTAGGTTAGGTTAGGTTAGGTTAGGTTAGGTTAGGTTAGGTTAGGTTAGGTTAGGTTAGGTTAGGTTAGGTTAGGTTAGGTTAGGTTAGGTTAGGTTAGGTTAGGTTAGGTTAGGTTAGGTTAGGTTAGGTTAGGTTAGGTTAGGTTAGGTTAGGTTAGGTTAGGTTAGGTTAGGTTAGGTTAGGTTAGGTTAGGTTAGGTTAGGTTAGGTTAGGTTAGGTTAGGTTAGGTTAGGTTAGGTTAGGTTAGGTTAGGTTAGGTTAGGTTAGGTTAGGTTAGGTTAGGTTAGGTTAGGTTAGGTTAGGTTAGGTTAGGTTAGGTTAGGTTAGGTTAGGTTAGGTTAGGTTAGGTTAGGTTAGGTTAGGTTAGGTTAGGTTAGGTTAGGTTAGGTTAGGTTAGGTTAGGTTAGGTTAGGTTAGGTTAGGTTAGGTTAGGTTAGGTTAGGTTAGGTTAGGTTAGGTTAGGTTAGGTTAGGTTAGGTTAGGTTAGGTTAGGTTAGGTTAGGTTAGGTTAGGTTAGGTTAGGTTAGGTTAGGTTAGGTTAGGTTAGGTTAGGTTAGGTTAGGTTAGGTTAGGTTAGGTTAGGTTAGGTTAGGTTAGGTTAGGTTAGGTTAGGTTAGGTTAGGTTAGGTTAGGTTAGGTTAGGTTAGGTTAGGTTAGGTTAGGTTAGGTTAGGTTAGGTTAGGTTAGGTTAGGTTAGGTTAGGTTAGGTTAGGTTAGGTTAGGTTAGGTTAGGTTAGGTTAGGTTAGGTTAGGTTAGGTTAGGTTAGGTTAGGTTAGGTTAGGTTAGGTTAGGTTAGGTTAGGTTAGGTTAGGTTAGGTTAGGTTAGGTTAGGTTAGGTTAGGTTAGGTTAGGTTAGGTTAGGTTAGGTTAGGTTAGGTTAGGTTAGGTTAGGTTAGGTTAGGTTAGGTTAGGTTAGGTTAGGTTAGGTTAGGTTAGGTTAGGTTAGGTTAGGTTAGGTTAGGTTAGGTTAGGTTAGGTTAGGTTAGGTTAGGTTAGGTTAGGTTAGGTTAGGTTAGGTTAGGTTAGGTTAGGTTAGGTTAGGTTAGGTTAGGTTAGGTTAGGTTAGGTTAGGTTAGGTTAGGTTAGGTTAGGTTAGGTTAGGTTAGGTTAGGTTAGGTTAGGTTAGGTTAGGTTAGGTTAGGTTAGGTTAGGTTAGGTTAGGTTAGGTTAGGTTAGGTTAGGTTAGGTTAGGTTAGGTTAGGTTAGGTTAGGTTAGGTTAGGTTAGGTTAGGTTAGGTTAGGTTAGGTTAGGTTAGGTTAGGTTAGGTTAGGTTAGGTTAGGTTAGGTTAGGTTAGGTTAGGTTAGGTTAGGTTAGGTTAGGTTAGGTTAGGTTAGGTTAGGTTAGGTTAGGTTAGGTTAGGTTAGGTTAGGTTAGGTTAGGTTAGGTTAGGTTAGGTTAGGTTAGGTTAGGTTAGGTTAGGTTAGGTTAGGTTAGGTTAGGTTAGGTTAGGTTAGGTTAGGTTAGGTTAGGTTAGGTTAGGTTAGGTTAGGTTAGGTTAGGTTAGGTTAGGTTAGGTTAGGTTAGGTTAGGTTAGGTTAGGTTAGGTTAGGTTAGGTTAGGTTAGGTTAGGTTAGGTTAGGTTAGGTTAGGTTAGGTTAGGTTAGGTTAGGTTAGGTTAGGTTAGGTTAGGTTAGGTTAGGTTAGGTTAGGTTAGGTTAGGTTAGGTTAGGTTAGGTTAGGTTAGGTTAGGTTAGGTTAGGTTAGGTTAGGTTAGGTTAGGTTAGGTTAGGTTAGGTTAGGTTAGGTTAGGTTAGGTTAGGTTAGGTTAGGTTAGGTTAGGTTAGGTTAGGTTAGGTTAGGTTAGGTTAGGTTAGGTTAGGTTAGGTTAGGTTAGGTTAGGTTAGGTTAGGTTAGGTTAGGTTAGGTTAGGTTAGGTTAGGTTAGGTTAGGTTAGGTTAGGTTAGGTTAGGTTAGGTTAGGTTAGGTTAGGTTAGGTTAGGTTAGGTTAGGTTAGGTTAGGTTAGGTTAGGTTAGGTTAGGTTAGGTTAGGTTAGGTTAGGTTAGGTTAGGTTAGGTTAGGTTAGGTTAGGTTAGGTTAGGTTAGGTTAGGTTAGGTTAGGTTAGGTTAGGTTAGGTTAGGTTAGGTTAGGTTAGGTTAGGTTAGGTTAGGTTAGGTTAGGTTAGGTTAGGTTAGGTTAGGTTAGGTTAGGTTAGGTTAGGTTAGGTTAGGTTAGGTTAGGTTAGGTTAGGTTAGGTTAGGTTAGGTTAGGTTAGGTTAGGTTAGGTTAGGTTAGGTTAGGTTAGGTTAGGTTAGGTTAGGTTAGGTTAGGTTAGGTTAGGTTAGGTTAGGTTAGGTTAGGTTAGGTTAGGTTAGGTTAGGTTAGGTTAGGTTAGGTTAGGTTAGGTTAGGTTAGGTTAGGTTAGGTTAGGTTAGGTTAGGTTAGGTTAGGTTAGGTTAGGTTAGGTTAGGTTAGGTTAGGTTAGGTTAGGTTAGGTTAGGTTAGGTTAGGTTAGGTTAGGTTAGGTTAGGTTAGGTTAGGTTAGGTTAGGTTAGGTTAGGTTAGGTTAGGTTAGGTTAGGTTAGGTTAGGTTAGGTTAGGTTAGGTTAGGTTAGGTTAGGTTAGGTTAGGTTAGGTTAGGTTAGGTTAGGTTAGGTTAGGTTAGGTTAGGTTAGGTTAGGTTAGGTTAGGTTAGGTTAGGTTAGGTTAGGTTAGGTTAGGTTAGGTTAGGTTAGGTTAGGTTAGGTTAGGTTAGGTTAGGTTAGGTTAGGTTAGGTTAGGTTAGGTTAGGTTAGGTTAGGTTAGGTTAGGTTAGGTTAGGTTAGGTTAGGTTAGGTTAGGTTAGGTTAGGTTAGGTTAGGTTAGGTTAGGTTAGGTTAGGTTAGGTTAGGTTAGGTTAGGTTAGGTTAGGTTAGGTTAGGTTAGGTTAGGTTAGGTTAGGTTAGGTTAGGTTAGGTTAGGTTAGGTTAGGTTAGGTTAGGTTAGGTTAGGTTAGGTTAGGTTAGGTTAGGTTAGGTTAGGTTAGGTTAGGTTAGGTTAGGTTAGGTTAGGTTAGGTTAGGTTAGGTTAGGTTAGGTTAGGTTAGGTTAGGTTAGGTTAGGTTAGGTTAGGTTAGGTTAGGTTAGGTTAGGTTAGGTTAGGTTAGGTTAGGTTAGGTTAGGTTAGGTTAGGTTAGGTTAGGTTAGGTTAGGTTAGGTTAGGTTAGGTTAGGTTAGGTTAGGTTAGGTTAGGTTAGGTTAGGTTAGGTTAGGTTAGGTTAGGTTAGGTTAGGTTAGGTTAGGTTAGGTTAGGTTAGGTTAGGTTAGGTTAGGTTAGGTTAGGTTAGGTTAGGTTAGGTTAGGTTAGGTTAGGTTAGGTTAGGTTAGGTTAGGTTAGGTTAGGTTAGGTTAGGTTAGGTTAGGTTAGGTTAGGTTAGGTTAGGTTAGGTTAGGTTAGGTTAGGTTAGGTTAGGTTAGGTTAGGTTAGGTTAGGTTAGGTTAGGTTAGGTTAGGTTAGGTTAGGTTAGGTTAGGTTAGGTTAGGTTAGGTTAGGTTAGGTTAGGTTAGGTTAGGTTAGGTTAGGTTAGGTTAGGTTAGGTTAGGTTAGGTTAGGTTAGGTTAGGTTAGGTTAGGTTAGGTTAGGTTAGGTTAGGTTAGGTTAGGTTAGGTTAGGTTAGGTTAGGTTAGGTTAGGTTAGGTTAGGTTAGGTTAGGTTAGGTTAGGTTAGGTTAGGTTAGGTTAGGTTAGGTTAGGTTAGGTTAGGTTAGGTTAGGTTAGGTTAGGTTAGGTTAGGTTAGGTTAGGTTAGGTTAGGTTAGGTTAGGTTAGGTTAGGTTAGGTTAGGTTAGGTTAGGTTAGGTTAGGTTAGGTTAGGTTAGGTTAGGTTAGGTTAGGTTAGGTTAGGTTAGGTTAGGTTAGGTTAGGTTAGGTTAGGTTAGGTTAGGTTAGGTTAGGTTAGGTTAGGTTAGGTTAGGTTAGGTTAGGTTAGGTTAGGTTAGGTTAGGTTAGGTTAGGTTAGGTTAGGTTAGGTTAGGTTAGGTTAGGTTAGGTTAGGTTAGGTTAGGTTAGGTTAGGTTAGGTTAGGTTAGGTTAGGTTAGGTTAGGTTAGGTTAGGTTAGGTTAGGTTAGGTTAGGTTAGGTTAGGTTAGGTTAGGTTAGGTTAGGTTAGGTTAGGTTAGGTTAGGTTAGGTTAGGTTAGGTTAGGTTAGGTTAGGTTAGGTTAGGTTAGGTTAGGTTAGGTTAGGTTAGGTTAGGTTAGGTTAGGTTAGGTTAGGTTAGGTTAGGTTAGGTTAGGTTAGGTTAGGTTAGGTTAGGTTAGGTTAGGTTAGGTTAGGTTAGGTTAGGTTAGGTTAGGTTAGGTTAGGTTAGGTTAGGTTAGGTTAGGTTAGGTTAGGTTAGGTTAGGTTAGGTTAGGTTAGGTTAGGTTAGGTTAGGTTAGGTTAGGTTAGGTTAGGTTAGGTTAGGTTAGGTTAGGTTAGGTTAGGTTAGGTTAGGTTAGGTTAGGTTAGGTTAGGTTAGGTTAGGTTAGGTTAGGTTAGGTTAGGTTAGGTTAGGTTAGGTTAGGTTAGGTTAGGTTAGGTTAGGTTAGGTTAGGTTAGGTTAGGTTAGGTTAGGTTAGGTTAGGTTAGGTTAGGTTAGGTTAGGTTAGGTTAGGTTAGGTTAGGTTAGGTTAGGTTAGGTTAGGTTAGGTTAGGTTAGGTTAGGTTAGGTTAGGTTAGGTTAGGTTAGGTTAGGTTAGGTTAGGTTAGGTTAGGTTAGGTTAGGTTAGGTTAGGTTAGGTTAGGTTAGGTTAGGTTAGGTTAGGTTAGGTTAGGTTAGGTTAGGTTAGGTTAGGTTAGGTTAGGTTAGGTTAGGTTAGGTTAGGTTAGGTTAGGTTAGGTTAGGTTAGGTTAGGTTAGGTTAGGTTAGGTTAGGTTAGGTTAGGTTAGGTTAGGTTAGGTTAGGTTAGGTTAGGTTAGGTTAGGTTAGGTTAGGTTAGGTTAGGTTAGGTTAGGTTAGGTTAGGTTAGGTTAGGTTAGGTTAGGTTAGGTTAGGTTAGGTTAGGTTAGGTTAGGTTAGGTTAGGTTAGGTTAGGTTAGGTTAGGTTAGGTTAGGTTAGGTTAGGTTAGGTTAGGTTAGGTTAGGTTAGGTTAGGTTAGGTTAGGTTAGGTTAGGTTAGGTTAGGTTAGGTTAGGTTAGGTTAGGTTAGGTTAGGTTAGGTTAGGTTAGGTTAGGTTAGGTTAGGTTAGGTTAGGTTAGGTTAGGTTAGGTTAGGTTAGGTTAGGTTAGGTTAGGTTAGGTTAGGTTAGGTTAGGTTAGGTTAGGTTAGGTTAGGTTAGGTTAGGTTAGGTTAGGTTAGGTTAGGTTAGGTTAGGTTAGGTTAGGTTAGGTTAGGTTAGGTTAGGTTAGGTTAGGTTAGGTTAGGTTAGGTTAGGTTAGGTTAGGTTAGGTTAGGTTAGGTTAGGTTAGGTTAGGTTAGGTTAGGTTAGGTTAGGTTAGGTTAGGTTAGGTTAGGTTAGGTTAGGTTAGGTTAGGTTAGGTTAGGTTAGGTTAGGTTAGGTTAGGTTAGGTTAGGTTAGGTTAGGTTAGGTTAGGTTAGGTTAGGTTAGGTTAGGTTAGGTTAGGTTAGGTTAGGTTAGGTTAGGTTAGGTTAGGTTAGGTTAGGTTAGGTTAGGTTAGGTTAGGTTAGGTTAGGTTAGGTTAGGTTAGGTTAGGTTAGGTTAGGTTAGGTTAGGTTAGGTTAGGTTAGGTTAGGTTAGGTTAGGTTAGGTTAGGTTAGGTTAGGTTAGGTTAGGTTAGGTTAGGTTAGGTTAGGTTAGGTTAGGTTAGGTTAGGTTAGGTTAGGTTAGGTTAGGTTAGGTTAGGTTAGGTTAGGTTAGGTTAGGTTAGGTTAGGTTAGGTTAGGTTAGGTTAGGTTAGGTTAGGTTAGGTTAGGTTAGGTTAGGTTAGGTTAGGTTAGGTTAGGTTAGGTTAGGTTAGGTTAGGTTAGGTTAGGTTAGGTTAGGTTAGGTTAGGTTAGGTTAGGTTAGGTTAGGTTAGGTTAGGTTAGGTTAGGTTAGGTTAGGTTAGGTTAGGTTAGGTTAGGTTAGGTTAGGTTAGGTTAGGTTAGGTTAGGTTAGGTTAGGTTAGGTTAGGTTAGGTTAGGTTAGGTTAGGTTAGGTTAGGTTAGGTTAGGTTAGGTTAGGTTAGGTTAGGTTAGGTTAGGTTAGGTTAGGTTAGGTTAGGTTAGGTTAGGTTAGGTTAGGTTAGGTTAGGTTAGGTTAGGTTAGGTTAGGTTAGGTTAGGTTAGGTTAGGTTAGGTTAGGTTAGGTTAGGTTAGGTTAGGTTAGGTTAGGTTAGGTTAGGTTAGGTTAGGTTAGGTTAGGTTAGGTTAGGTTAGGTTAGGTTAGGTTAGGTTAGGTTAGGTTAGGTTAGGTTAGGTTAGGTTAGGTTAGGTTAGGTTAGGTTAGGTTAGGTTAGGTTAGGTTAGGTTAGGTTAGGTTAGGTTAGGTTAGGTTAGGTTAGGTTAGGTTAGGTTAGGTTAGGTTAGGTTAGGTTAGGTTAGGTTAGGTTAGGTTAGGTTAGGTTAGGTTAGGTTAGGTTAGGTTAGGTTAGGTTAGGTTAGGTTAGGTTAGGTTAGGTTAGGTTAGGTTAGGTTAGGTTAGGTTAGGTTAGGTTAGGTTAGGTTAGGTTAGGTTAGGTTAGGTTAGGTTAGGTTAGGTTAGGTTAGGTTAGGTTAGGTTAGGTTAGGTTAGGTTAGGTTAGGTTAGGTTAGGTTAGGTTAGGTTAGGTTAGGTTAGGTTAGGTTAGGTTAGGTTAGGTTAGGTTAGGTTAGGTTAGGTTAGGTTAGGTTAGGTTAGGTTAGGTTAGGTTAGGTTAGGTTAGGTTAGGTTAGGTTAGGTTAGGTTAGGTTAGGTTAGGTTAGGTTAGGTTAGGTTAGGTTAGGTTAGGTTAGGTTAGGTTAGGTTAGGTTAGGTTAGGTTAGGTTAGGTTAGGTTAGGTTAGGTTAGGTTAGGTTAGGTTAGGTTAGGTTAGGTTAGGTTAGGTTAGGTTAGGTTAGGTTAGGTTAGGTTAGGTTAGGTTAGGTTAGGTTAGGTTAGGTTAGGTTAGGTTAGGTTAGGTTAGGTTAGGTTAGGTTAGGTTAGGTTAGGTTAGGTTAGGTTAGGTTAGGTTAGGTTAGGTTAGGTTAGGTTAGGTTAGGTTAGGTTAGGTTAGGTTAGGTTAGGTTAGGTTAGGTTAGGTTAGGTTAGGTTAGGTTAGGTTAGGTTAGGTTAGGTTAGGTTAGGTTAGGTTAGGTTAGGTTAGGTTAGGTTAGGTTAGGTTAGGTTAGGTTAGGTTAGGTTAGGTTAGGTTAGGTTAGGTTAGGTTAGGTTAGGTTAGGTTAGGTTAGGTTAGGTTAGGTTAGGTTAGGTTAGGTTAGGTTAGGTTAGGTTAGGTTAGGTTAGGTTAGGTTAGGTTAGGTTAGGTTAGGTTAGGTTAGGTTAGGTTAGGTTAGGTTAGGTTAGGTTAGGTTAGGTTAGGTTAGGTTAGGTTAGGTTAGGTTAGGTTAGGTTAGGTTAGGTTAGGTTAGGTTAGGTTAGGTTAGGTTAGGTTAGGTTAGGTTAGGTTAGGTTAGGTTAGGTTAGGTTAGGTTAGGTTAGGTTAGGTTAGGTTAGGTTAGGTTAGGTTAGGTTAGGTTAGGTTAGGTTAGGTTAGGTTAGGTTAGGTTAGGTTAGGTTAGGTTAGGTTAGGTTAGGTTAGGTTAGGTTAGGTTAGGTTAGGTTAGGTTAGGTTAGGTTAGGTTAGGTTAGGTTAGGTTAGGTTAGGTTAGGTTAGGTTAGGTTAGGTTAGGTTAGGTTAGGTTAGGTTAGGTTAGGTTAGGTTAGGTTAGGTTAGGTTAGGTTAGGTTAGGTTAGGTTAGGTTAGGTTAGGTTAGGTTAGGTTAGGTTAGGTTAGGTTAGGTTAGGTTAGGTTAGGTTAGGTTAGGTTAGGTTAGGTTAGGTTAGGTTAGGTTAGGTTAGGTTAGGTTAGGTTAGGTTAGGTTAGGTTAGGTTAGGTTAGGTTAGGTTAGGTTAGGTTAGGTTAGGTTAGGTTAGGTTAGGTTAGGTTAGGTTAGGTTAGGTTAGGTTAGGTTAGGTTAGGTTAGGTTAGGTTAGGTTAGGTTAGGTTAGGTTAGGTTAGGTTAGGTTAGGTTAGGTTAGGTTAGGTTAGGTTAGGTTAGGTTAGGTTAGGTTAGGTTAGGTTAGGTTAGGTTAGGTTAGGTTAGGTTAGGTTAGGTTAGGTTAGGTTAGGTTAGGTTAGGTTAGGTTAGGTTAGGTTAGGTTAGGTTAGGTTAGGTTAGGTTAGGTTAGGTTAGGTTAGGTTAGGTTAGGTTAGGTTAGGTTAGGTTAGGTTAGGTTAGGTTAGGTTAGGTTAGGTTAGGTTAGGTTAGGTTAGGTTAGGTTAGGTTAGGTTAGGTTAGGTTAGGTTAGGTTAGGTTAGGTTAGGTTAGGTTAGGTTAGGTTAGGTTAGGTTAGGTTAGGTTAGGTTAGGTTAGGTTAGGTTAGGTTAGGTTAGGTTAGGTTAGGTTAGGTTAGGTTAGGTTAGGTTAGGTTAGGTTAGGTTAGGTTAGGTTAGGTTAGGTTAGGTTAGGTTAGGTTAGGTTAGGTTAGGTTAGGTTAGGTTAGGTTAGGTTAGGTTAGGTTAGGTTAGGTTAGGTTAGGTTAGGTTAGGTTAGGTTAGGTTAGGTTAGGTTAGGTTAGGTTAGGTTAGGTTAGGTTAGGTTAGGTTAGGTTAGGTTAGGTTAGGTTAGGTTAGGTTAGGTTAGGTTAGGTTAGGTTAGGTTAGGTTAGGTTAGGTTAGGTTAGGTTAGGTTAGGTTAGGTTAGGTTAGGTTAGGTTAGGTTAGGTTAGGTTAGGTTAGGTTAGGTTAGGTTAGGTTAGGTTAGGTTAGGTTAGGTTAGGTTAGGTTAGGTTAGGTTAGGTTAGGTTAGGTTAGGTTAGGTTAGGTTAGGTTAGGTTAGGTTAGGTTAGGTTAGGTTAGGTTAGGTTAGGTTAGGTTAGGTTAGGTTAGGTTAGGTTAGGTTAGGTTAGGTTAGGTTAGGTTAGGTTAGGTTAGGTTAGGTTAGGTTAGGTTAGGTTAGGTTAGGTTAGGTTAGGTTAGGTTAGGTTAGGTTAGGTTAGGTTAGGTTAGGTTAGGTTAGGTTAGGTTAGGTTAGGTTAGGTTAGGTTAGGTTAGGTTAGGTTAGGTTAGGTTAGGTTAGGTTAGGTTAGGTTAGGTTAGGTTAGGTTAGGTTAGGTTAGGTTAGGTTAGGTTAGGTTAGGTTAGGTTAGGTTAGGTTAGGTTAGGTTAGGTTAGGTTAGGTTAGGTTAGGTTAGGTTAGGTTAGGTTAGGTTAGGTTAGGTTAGGTTAGGTTAGGTTAGGTTAGGTTAGGTTAGGTTAGGTTAGGTTAGGTTAGGTTAGGTTAGGTTAGGTTAGGTTAGGTTAGGTTAGGTTAGGTTAGGTTAGGTTAGGTTAGGTTAGGTTAGGTTAGGTTAGGTTAGGTTAGGTTAGGTTAGGTTAGGTTAGGTTAGGTTAGGTTAGGTTAGGTTAGGTTAGGTTAGGTTAGGTTAGGTTAGGTTAGGTTAGGTTAGGTTAGGTTAGGTTAGGTTAGGTTAGGTTAGGTTAGGTTAGGTTAGGTTAGGTTAGGTTAGGTTAGGTTAGGTTAGGTTAGGTTAGGTTAGGTTAGGTTAGGTTAGGTTAGGTTAGGTTAGGTTAGGTTAGGTTAGGTTAGGTTAGGTTAGGTTAGGTTAGGTTAGGTTAGGTTAGGTTAGGTTAGGTTAGGTTAGGTTAGGTTAGGTTAGGTTAGGTTAGGTTAGGTTAGGTTAGGTTAGGTTAGGTTAGGTTAGGTTAGGTTAGGTTAGGTTAGGTTAGGTTAGGTTAGGTTAGGTTAGGTTAGGTTAGGTTAGGTTAGGTTAGGTTAGGTTAGGTTAGGTTAGGTTAGGTTAGGTTAGGTTAGGTTAGGTTAGGTTAGGTTAGGTTAGGTTAGGTTAGGTTAGGTTAGGTTAGGTTAGGTTAGGTTAGGTTAGGTTAGGTTAGGTTAGGTTAGGTTAGGTTAGGTTAGGTTAGGTTAGGTTAGGTTAGGTTAGGTTAGGTTAGGTTAGGTTAGGTTAGGTTAGGTTAGGTTAGGTTAGGTTAGGTTAGGTTAGGTTAGGTTAGGTTAGGTTAGGTTAGGTTAGGTTAGGTTAGGTTAGGTTAGGTTAGGTTAGGTTAGGTTAGGTTAGGTTAGGTTAGGTTAGGTTAGGTTAGGTTAGGTTAGGTTAGGTTAGGTTAGGTTAGGTTAGGTTAGGTTAGGTTAGGTTAGGTTAGGTTAGGTTAGGTTAGGTTAGGTTAGGTTAGGTTAGGTTAGGTTAGGTTAGGTTAGGTTAGGTTAGGTTAGGTTAGGTTAGGTTAGGTTAGGTTAGGTTAGGTTAGGTTAGGTTAGGTTAGGTTAGGTTAGGTTAGGTTAGGTTAGGTTAGGTTAGGTTAGGTTAGGTTAGGTTAGGTTAGGTTAGGTTAGGTTAGGTTAGGTTAGGTTAGGTTAGGTTAGGTTAGGTTAGGTTAGGTTAGGTTAGGTTAGGTTAGGTTAGGTTAGGTTAGGTTAGGTTAGGTTAGGTTAGGTTAGAGTTAGGTTAGGTTAGGTTAGGTTAGGTTAGGTTAGGTTAGGTTAGGTTAGGTTAGGTTAGGTTAGGTTAGGTTAGGTTAGGTTAGGTTAGGTTAGGTTAGGTTAGGTTAGGTTAGGTTAGGTTAGGTTAGGTTAGGTTAGGTTAGGTTAGGTTAGGTTAGGTTAGGTTAGGTTAGGTTAGGTTAGGTTAGGTTAGGTTAGGTTAGGTTAGGTTAGGTTAGGTTAGGTTAGGTTAGGTTAGGTTAGGTTAGGTTAGGTTAGGTTAGGTTAGGTTAGGTTAGGTTAGGTTAGGTTAGGTTAGGTTAGGTTAGGTTAGGTTAGGTTAGGTTAGGTTAGGTTAGGTTAGGTTAGGTTAGGTTAGGTTAGGTTAGGTTAGGTTAGGTTAGGTTAGGTTAGGTTAGGTTAGGTTAGGTTAGGTTAGGTTAGGTTAGGTTAGGTTAGGTTAGGTTAGGTTAGGTTAGGTTAGGTTAGGTTAGGTTAGGTTAGGTTAGGTTAGGTTAGGTTAGGTTAGGTTAGGTTAGGTTAGGTTAGGTTAGGTTAGGTTAGGTTAGGTTAGGTTAGGTTAGGTTAGGTTAGGTTAGGTTAGGTTAGGTTAGGTTAGGTTAGGTTAGGTTAGGTTAGGTTAGGTTAGGTTAGGTTAGGTTAGGTTAGGTTAGGTTAGGTTAGGTTAGGTTAGGTTAGGTTAGGTTAGGTTAGGTTAGGTTAGGTTAGGTTAGGTTAGGTTAGGTTAGGTTAGGTTAGGTTAGGTTAGGTTAGGTTAGGTTAGGTTAGGTTAGGTTAGGTTAGGTTAGGTTAGGTTAGGTTAGGTTAGGTTAGGTTAGGTTAGGTTAGGTTAGGTTAGGTTAGGTTAGGTTAGGTTAGGTTAGGTTAGGTTAGGTTAGGTTAGGTTAGGTTAGGTTAGGTTAGGTTAGGTTAGGTTAGGTTAGGTTAGGTTAGGTTAGGTTAGGTTAGGTTAGGTTAGGTTAGGTTAGGTTAGGTTAGGTTAGGTTAGGTTAGGTTAGGTTAGGTTAGGTTAGGTTAGGTTAGGTTAGGTTAGGTTAGGTTAGGTTAGGTTAGGTTAGGTTAGGTTAGGTTAGGTTAGGTTAGGTTAGGTTAGGTTAGGTTAGGTTAGGTTAGGTTAGGTTAGGTTAGGTTAGGTTAGGTTAGGTTAGGTTAGGTTAGGTTAGGTTAGGTTAGGTTAGGTTAGGTTAGGTTAGGTTAGGTTAGGTTAGGTTAGGTTAGGTTAGGTTAGGTTAGGTTAGGTTAGGTTAGGTTAGGTTAGGTTAGGTTAGGTTAGGTTAGGTTAGGTTAGGTTAGGTTAGGTTAGGTTAGGTTAGGTTAGGTTAGGTTAGGTTAGGTTAGGTTAGGTTAGGTTAGGTTAGGTTAGGTTAGGTTAGGTTAGGTTAGGTTAGGTTAGGTTAGGTTAGGTTAGGTTAGGTTAGGTTAGGTTAGGTTAGGTTAGGTTAGGTTAGGTTAGGTTAGGTTAGGTTAGGTTAGGTTAGGTTAGGTTAGGTTAGGTTAGGTTAGGTTAGGTTAGGTTAGGTTAGGTTAGGTTAGGTTAGGTTAGGTTAGGTTAGGTTAGGTTAGGTTAGGTTAGGTTAGGTTAGGTTAGGTTAGGTTAGGTTAGGTTAGGTTAGGTTAGGTTAGGTTAGGTTAGGTTAGGTTAGGTTAGGTTAGGTTAGGTTAGGTTAGGTTAGGTTAGGTTAGGTTAGGTTAGGTTAGGTTAGGTTAGGTTAGGTTAGGTTAGGTTAGGTTAGGTTAGGTTAGGTTAGGTTAGGTTAGGTTAGGTTAGGTTAGGTTAGGTTAGGTTAGGTTAGGTTAGGTTAGGTTAGGTTAGGTTAGGTTAGGTTAGGTTAGGTTAGGTTAGGTTAGGTTAGGTTAGGTTAGGTTAGGTTAGGTTAGGTTAGGTTAGGTTAGGTTAGGTTAGGTTAGGTTAGGTTAGGTTAGGTTAGGTTAGGTTAGGTTAGGTTAGGTTAGGTTAGGTTAGGTTAGGTTAGGTTAGGTTAGGTTAGGTTAGGTTAGGTTAGGTTAGGTTAGGTTAGGTTAGGTTAGGTTAGGTTAGGTTAGGTTAGGTTAGGTTAGGTTAGGTTAGGTTAGGTTAGGTTAGGTTAGGTTAGGTTAGGTTAGGTTAGGTTAGGTTAGGTTAGGTTAGGTTAGGTTAGGTTAGGTTAGGTTAGGTTAGGTTAGGTTAGGTTAGGTTAGGTTAGGTTAGGTTAGGTTAGGTTAGGTTAGGTTAGGTTAGGTTAGGTTAGGTTAGGTTAGGTTAGGTTAGGTTAGGTTAGGTTAGGTTAGGTTAGGTTAGGTTAGGTTAGGTTAGGTTAGGTTAGGTTAGGTTAGGTTAGGTTAGGTTAGGTTAGGTTAGGTTAGGTTAGGTTAGGTTAGGTTAGGTTAGGTTAGGTTAGGTTAGGTTAGGTTAGGTTAGGTTAGGTTAGGTTAGGTTAGGTTAGGTTAGGTTAGGTTAGGTTAGGTTAGGTTAGGTTAGGTTAGGTTAGGTTAGGTTAGGTTAGGTTAGGTTAGGTTAGGTTAGGTTAGGTTAGGTTAGGTTAGGTTAGGTTAGGTTAGGTTAGGTTAGGTTAGGTTAGGTTAGGTTAGGTTAGGTTAGGTTAGGTTAGGTTAGGTTAGGTTAGGTTAGGTTAGGTTAGGTTAGGTTAGGTTAGGTTAGGTTAGGTTAGGTTAGGTTAGGTTAGGTTAGGTTAGGTTAGGTTAGGTTAGGTTAGGTTAGGTTAGGTTAGGTTAGGTTAGGTTAGGTTAGGTTAGGTTAGGTTAGGTTAGGTTAGGTTAGGTTAGGTTAGGTTAGGTTAGGTTAGGTTAGGTTAGGTTAGGTTAGGTTAGGTTAGGTTAGGTTAGGTTAGGTTAGGTTAGGTTAGGTTAGGTTAGGTTAGGTTAGGTTAGGTTAGGTTAGGTTAGGTTAGGTTAGGTTAGGTTAGGTTAGGTTAGGTTAGGTTAGGTTAGGTTAGGTTAGGTTAGGTTAGGTTAGGTTAGGTTAGGTTAGGTTAGGTTAGGTTAGGTTAGGTTAGGTTAGGTTAGGTTAGGTTAGGTTAGGTTAGGTTAGGTTAGGTTAGGTTAGGTTAGGTTAGGTTAGGTTAGGTTAGGTTAGGTTAGGTTAGGTTAGGTTAGGTTAGGTTAGGTTAGGTTAGGTTAGGTTAGGTTAGGTTAGGTTAGGTTAGGTTAGGTTAGGTTAGGTTAGGTTAGGTTAGGTTAGGTTAGGTTAGGTTAGGTTAGGTTAGGTTAGGTTAGGTTAGGTTAGGTTAGGTTAGGTTAGGTTAGGTTAGGTTAGGTTAGGTTAGGTTAGGTTAGGTTAGGTTAGGTTAGGTTAGGTTAGGTTAGGTTAGGTTAGGTTAGGTTAGGTTAGGTTAGGTTAGGTTAGGTTAGGTTAGGTTAGGTTAGGTTAGGTTAGGTTAGGTTAGGTTAGGTTAGGTTAGGTTAGGTTAGGTTAGGTTAGGTTAGGTTAGGTTAGGTTAGGTTAGGTTAGGTTAGGTTAGGTTAGGTTAGGTTAGGTTAGGTTAGGTTAGGTTAGGTTAGGTTAGGTTAGGTTAGGTTAGGTTAGGTTAGGTTAGGTTAGGTTAGGTTAGGTTAGGTTAGGTTAGGTTAGGTTAGGTTAGGTTAGGTTAGGTTAGGTTAGGTTAGGTTAGGTTAGGTTAGGTTAGGTTAGGTTAGGTTAGGTTAGGTTAGGTTAGGTTAGGTTAGGTTAGGTTAGGTTAGGTTAGGTTAGGTTAGGTTAGGTTAGGTTAGGTTAGGTTAGGTTAGGTTAGGTTAGGTTAGGTTAGGTTAGGTTAGGTTAGGTTAGGTTAGGTTAGGTTAGGTTAGGTTAGGTTAGGTTAGGTTAGGTTAGGTTAGGTTAGGTTAGG
>OX421270.1:0-12500 GCA_949125355.1 Agriopis leucophaearia
CTAACCTAACCTAACCTAACCTAACCTAACCTAACCTAACCTAACCTAACCTAACCTAACCTAACCTAACCTAACCTAACCTAACCTAACCTAACCTAACCTAACCTAACCTAACCTAACCTAACCTAACCTAACCTAACCTAACCTAACCTAACCTAACCTAACCTAACCTAACCTAACCTAACCTAACCTAACCTAACCTAACCTAACCTAACCTAACCTAACCTAACCTAACCTAACCTAACCTAACCTAACCTAACCTAACCTAACCTAACCTAACCTAACCTAACCTAACCTAACCTAACCTAACCTAACCTAACCTAACCTAACCTAACCTAACCTAACCTAACCTAACCTAACCTAACCTAACCTAACCTAACCTAACCTAACCTAACCTAACCTAACCTAACCTAACCTAACCTAACCTAACCTAACCTAACCTAACCTAACCTAACCTAACCTAACCTAACCTAACCTAACCTAACCTAACCTAACCTAACCTAACCTAACCTAACCTAACCTAACCTAACCTAACCTAACCTAACCTAACCTAACCTAACCTAACCTAACCTAACCTAACCTAACCTAACCTAACCTAACCTAACCTAACCTAACCTAACCTAACCTAACCTAACCTAACCTAACCTAACCTAACCTAACCTAACCTAACCTAACCTAACCTAACCTAACCTAACCTAACCTAACCTAACCTAACCTAACCTAACCTAACCTAACCTAACCTAACCTAACCTAACCTAACCTAACCTAACCTAACCTAACCTAACCTAACCTAACCTAACCTAACCTAACCTAACCTAACCTAACCTAACCTAACCTAACCTAACCTAACCTAACCTAACCTAACCTAACCTAACCTAACCTAACCTAACCTAACCTAACCTAACCTAACCTAACCTAACCTAACCTAACCTAACCTAACCTAACCTAACCTAACCTAACCTAACCTAACCTAACCTAACCTAACCTAACCTAACCTAACCTAACCTAACCTAACCTAACCTAACCTAACCTAACCTAACCTAACCTAACCTAACCTAACCTAACCTAACCTAACCTAACCTAACCTAACCTAACCTAACCTAACCTAACCTAACCTAACCTAACCTAACCTAACCTAACCTAACCTAACCTAACCTAACCTAACCTAACCTAACCTAACCTAACCTAACCTAACCTAACCTAACCTAACCTAACCTAACCTAACCTAACCTAACCTAACCTAACCTAACCTAACCTAACCTAACCTAACCTAACCTAACCTAACCTAACCTAACCTAACCTAACCTAACCTAACCTAACCTAACCTAACCTAACCTAACCTAACCTAACCTAACCTAACCTAACCTAACCTAACCTAACCTAACCTAACCTAACCCGTCGATTTTCGTTTGCAAAAATATCCTCTGACCGTGGTGTGTGATACCTTTCCGGACGCGCAGCCGCGAGCCCTCACCAGACCTGCAACATAAAAAAGACACATTAGTATTAAAAGTTTTGGACATAGCAAAAACAAAAAATTTTTCGAAAAACTTAAATAACTTTTCCAAATTTTCACATCTTGAAATTTTTATTCGTGCTCTGACATCGGGTGGAGTGCCCGCACCTCGCCCCACACTCCAAACAGCGAAATTCGCGAAAAATTTTAGACACGTTCATACATAGTAGTAAAAAGTTGATATACCGGAGACTTTTCCCCATACATTGTCGATTTTCGTTTGCAAAAATATCCTCTGACCGTGGTGTGTGATACCTTTCCGGACGCGCAGCCGCGAGCCCTCACCAGACCTGCAACATAAAAAAGACACATTAGTATTAAAAGTTTTGGACATAGCAAAAACAAAAAATTTTTCGAAAAACTTAAATAACTTTTCCAAATTTTCACATCTTGAAATTTTTATTCGTGCTCTGACATCGGGTGGAGTGCCCGCACCTCGCCCCACACTCCAAACAGCGAAATTCGCGAAAAATTTTAGACACGTTCATACATAGTAGTAAAAAGTTGATATACCGGAGACTTTTCCCCATACATTGTCGATTTTCGTTTGCAAAAATATCCTCTGACCGTGGTGTGTGATACCTTTCCGGACGCGCAGCCGCGAGCCCTCACCAGACCTGCAACATAAAAAAGACACATTAGTATTAAAAGTTTTGGACATAGCAAAAACAAAAAATTTTTCGAAAAACTTAAATAACTTTTCCAAATTTTCACATCTTGAAATTTTTATTCGTGCTCTGACATCGGGTGGAGTGCCCGCACCTCGCCCCACACTCCAAACAGCGAAATTCGCGAAAAATTTTAGACACGTTCATACATAGTAGTAAAAAGTTGATATACCGGAGACTTTTCCCCATACATTGTCGATTTTCGTTTGCAAAAATATCCTCTGACCGTGGTGTGTGATACCTTTCCGGACGCGCAGCCGCGAGCCCTCACCAGACCTGCAACATAAAAAAGACACATTAGTATTAAAAGTTTTGGACATAGCAAAAACAAAAAATTTTTCGAAAAACTTAAATAACTTTTCCAAATTTTCACATCTTGAAATTTTTATTCGTGCTCTGACATCGGGTGGAGTGCCCGCACCTCGCCCCACACTCCAAACAGCGAAATTCGCGAAAAATTTTAGACACGTTCATACATAGTAGTAAAAAGTTGATATACCGGAGACTTTTCCCCATACATTGTCGATTTTCGTTTGCAAAAATATCCTCTGACCGTGGTGTGTGATACCTTTCCGGACGCGCAGCCGCGAGCCCTCACCAGACCTGCAACATAAAAAAGACACATTAGTATTAAAAGTTTTGGACATAGCAAAAACAAAAAATTTTTCGAAAAACTTAAATAACTTTTCCAAATTTTCACATCTTGAAATTTTTATTCGTGCTCTGACATCGGGTGGAGTGCCCGCACCTCGCCCCACACTCCAAACAGCGAAATTCGCGAAAAATTTTAGACACGTTCATACATAGTAGTAAAAAGTTGATATACCGGAGACTTTTCCCCATACATTGTCGATTTTCGTTTGCAAAAATATCCTCTGACCGTGGTGTGTGATACCTTTCCGGACGCGCAGCCGCGAGCCCTCACCAGACCTGCAACATAAAAAAGACACATTAGTATTAAAAGTTTTGGACATAGCAAAAACAAAAAATTTTTCGAAAAACTTAAATAACTTTTCCAAATTTTCACATCTTGAAATTTTTATTCGTGCTCTGACATCGGGTGGAGTGCCCGCACCTCGCCCCACACTCCAAACAGCGAAATTCGCGAAAAATTTTAGACACGTTCATACATAGTAGTAAAAAGTTGATATACCGGAGACTTTTCCCCATACATTGTCGATTTTCGTTTGCAAAAATATCCTCTGACCGTGGTGTGTGATACCTTTCCGGACGCGCAGCCGCGAGCCCTCACCAGACCTGCAACATAAAAAAGACACATTAGTATTAAAAGTTTTGGACATAGCAAAAACAAAAAATTTTTCGAAAAACTTAAATAACTTTTCCAAATTTTCACATCTTGAAATTTTTATTCGTGCTCTGACATCGGGTGGAGTGCCCGCACCTCGCCCCACACTCCAAACAGCGAAATTCGCGAAAAATTTTAGACACGTTCATACATAGTAGTAAAAAGTTGATATACCGGAGACTTTTCCCCATACATTGTCGATTTTCGTTTGCAAAAATATCCTCTGACCGTGGTGTGTGATACCTTTCCGGACGCGCAGCCGCGAGCCCTCACCAGACCTGCAACATAAAAAAGACACATTAGTATTAAAAGTTTTGGACATAGCAAAAACAAAAAATTTTTCGAAAAACTTAAATAACTTTTCCAAATTTTCACATCTTGAAATTTTTATTCGTGCTCTGACATCGGGTGGAGTGCCCGCACCTCGCCCCACACTCCAAACAGCGAAATTCGCGAAAAATTTTAGACACGTTCATACATAGTAGTAAAAAGTTGATATACCGGAGACTTTTCCCCATACATTGTCGATTTTCGTTTGCAAAAATATCCTCTGACCGTGGTGTGTGATACCTTTCCGGACGCGCAGCCGCGAGCCCTCACCAGACCTGCAACATAAAAAAGACACATTAGTATTAAAAGTTTTGGACATAGCAAAAACAAAAAATTTTTCGAAAAACTTAAATAACTTTTCCAAATTTTCACATCTTGAAATTTTTATTCGTGCTCTGACATCGGGTGGAGTGCCCGCACCTCGCCCCACACTCCAAACAGCGAAATTCGCGAAAAATTTTAGACACGTTCATACATAGTAGTAAAAAGTTGATATACCGGAGACTTTTCCCCATACATTGTCGATTTTCGTTTGCAAAAATATCCTCTGACCGTGGTGTGTGATACCTTTCCGGACGCGCAGCCGCGAGCCCTCACCAGACCTGCAACATAAAAAAGACACATTAGTATTAAAAGTTTTGGACATAGCAAAAACAAAAAATTTTTCGAAAAACTTAAATAACTTTTCCAAATTTTCACATCTTGAAATTTTTATTCGTGCTCTGACATCGGGTGGAGTGCCCGCACCTCGCCCCACACTCCAAACAGCGAAATTCGCGAAAAATTTTAGACACGTTCATACATAGTAGTAAAAAGTTGATATACCGGAGACTTTTCCCCATACATTGTCGATTTTCGTTTGCAAAAATATCCTCTGACCGTGGTGTGTGATACCTTTCCGGACGCGCAGCCGCGAGCCCTCACCAGACCTGCAACATAAAAAAGACACATTAGTATTAAAAGTTTTGGACATAGCAAAAACAAAAAATTTTTCGAAAAACTTAAATAACTTTTCCAAATTTTCACATCTTGAAATTTTTATTCGTGCTCTGACATCGGGTGGAGTGCCCGCACCTCGCCCCACACTCCAAACAGCGAAATTCGCGAAAAATTTTAGACACGTTCATACATAGTAGTAAAAAGTTGATATACCGGAGACTTTTCCCCATACATTGTCGATTTTCGTTTGCAAAAATATCCTCTGACCGTGGTGTGTGATACCTTTCCGGACGCGCAGCCGCGAGCCCTCACCAGACCTGCAACATAAAAAAGACACATTAGTATTAAAAGTTTTGGACATAGCAAAAACAAAAAATTTTTCGAAAAACTTAAATAACTTTTCCAAATTTTCACATCTTGAAATTTTTATTCGTGCTCTGACATCGGGTGGAGTGCCCGCACCTCGCCCCACACTCCAAACAGCGAAATTCGCGAAAAATTTTAGACACGTTCATACATAGTAGTAAAAAGTTGATATACCGGAGACTTTTCCCCATACATTGTCGATTTTCGTTTGCAAAAATATCCTCTGACCGTGGTGTGTGATACCTTTCCGGACGCGCAGCCGCGAGCCCTCACCAGACCTGCAACATAAAAAAGACACATTAGTATTAAAAGTTTTGGACATAGCAAAAACAAAAAATTTTTCGAAAAACTTAAATAACTTTTCCAAATTTTCACATCTTGAAATTTTTATTCGTGCTCTGACATCGGGTGGAGTGCCCGCACCTCGCCCCACACTCCAAACAGCGAAATTCGCGAAAAATTTTAGACACGTTCATACATAGTAGTAAAAAGTTGATATACCGGAGACTTTTCCCCATACATTGTCGATTTTCGTTTGCAAAAATATCCTCTGACCGTGGTGTGTGATACCTTTCCGGACGCGCAGCCGCGAGCCCTCACCAGACCTGCAACATAAAAAAGACACATTAGTATTAAAAGTTTTGGACATAGCAAAAACAAAAAATTTTTCGAAAAACTTAAATAACTTTTCCAAATTTTCACATCTTGAAATTTTTATTCGTGCTCTGACATCGGGTGGAGTGCCCGCACCTCGCCCCACACTCCAAACAGCGAAATTCGCGAAAAATTTTAGACACGTTCATACATAGTAGTAAAAAGTTGATATACCGGAGACTTTTCCCCATACATTGTCGATTTTCGTTTGCAAAAATATCCTCTGACCGTGGTGTGTGATACCTTTCCGGACGCGCAGCCGCGAGCCCTCACCAGACCTGCAACATAAAAAAGACACATTAGTATTAAAAGTTTTGGACATAGCAAAAACAAAAAATTTTTCGAAAAACTTAAATAACTTTTCCAAATTTTCACATCTTGAAATTTTTATTCGTGCTCTGACATCGGGTGGAGTGCCCGCACCTCGCCCCACACTCCAAACAGCGAAATTCGCGAAAAATTTTAGACACGTTCATACATAGTAGTAAAAAGTTGATATACCGGAGACTTTTCCCCATACATTGTCGATTTTCGTTTGCAAAAATATCCTCTGACCGTGGTGTGTGATACCTTTCCGGACGCGCAGCCGCGAGCCCTCACCAGACCTGCAACATAAAAAAGACACATTAGTATTAAAAGTTTTGGACATAGCAAAAACAAAAAATTTTTCGAAAAACTTAAATAACTTTTCCAAATTTTCACATCTTGAAATTTTTATTCGTGCTCTGACATCGGGTGGAGTGCCCGCACCTCGCCCCACACTCCAAACAGCGAAATTCGCGAAAAATTTCGCCCGCCCACCCACCCAGTGACGTTAACTCTGTACAGGAAGACTTCACTGGGAAGGACAAAATATTGGAATTGACTAGTACTAAATAACTTTATTTTTAATTTTAACCTTAATTTTATAATAAGACTAAGTTACTTACCGTTTGTTCCTGACCAGTATTGTGCCTCCCCAATCCTCCATTCCGGGGTTTGCGGGTTGCTCTCGACTCGGTACTGAACATCTGACCTTCGCGTGGTGATTCCATCCACCGTCGTTTACTCAGTCGCGTTGCGCCGTCCAGCAGGAACACGGGATCTGTAACAAACAAACATTTTTTAATAAATATACAGAAATAAAAACTAATAATAACAATTTATACCTTAAAAAAATAATTTTATTATTGACAAATTAAAATAATTAATAAATAAATATACATTGGAACATCATTGAAATGATTAGGACTCCGGCAAAGAAAGTCCATAATATGGAGCAGGACTCCAGTGACACCTTGACAGAGACCACTTTTGCCACTTCGGGGACCTCCATGGCTTCTACCAGCATAAGCGCAGTAGAGTCAGCGAAACCGGACTCCCAGAAAAGCCCCACTTCCTCAAATCAGACGCTCTTGAAGCAGGGGATGGCAGGATCCCAAAGCCCCACACAAAGTGTCAGGAGAAGTATTGGGGAATGGGAATCTGGGAAATCAGGTTCCCAAACCAGCCTGACATCCCTTCCTACGATGCCCGCAAAGGTGGGACCCCTAAAGCCGAAACCGAAGACGGCCCGAAAACTGTCAACGGAGGCCAAGGGGAGCCCACCCCGTCTAGAGGGTAAACAATCTGGCATCGTGGATGAGGCAAGGGCCTGCCTGGTAAAGGGGAAGCTCCACCTCAGCAACTCCGGCAACATCAGTAGAGTTATAAAAAGTGGAGTTCTAGAGGTGTTGGAGCGACTCTACCAACTTGTCAAGCAGGCTCATTCAGCAAAAGGTGAAAACGCGAAACAGCAGCAGGGAGCAGAGAAAGAGAGGGAGGAAGAATCGATGGTAACAAAGAAGGATAATACTAGGGAACTGGAGAAACTACTGGATAAACACGCAGAGCTAATTAAAGAAAATAATAAAAATATGGAGATCCTGAAAGAAAGTCTAGAAAGAAAAACTTATGCAAGCGTGGCAGCTGCAACCACCCGAGTGCAACTGCCGGGACAGACGGCGCTGCACTCGGTGGTCGTTACTGCCAAGGACGAGACAGAAACGGGGGAAGAGGTTTTAGAAAGAATCCGAAAGGCGGTAAACGCAAGGGAGGGAGGAGTCGAGGTTGAAAGGATAAGAAAAGCAAAAGACAGAAAGGTTATTGTGGGTTGCAGGACAGAAGAAGATAGAAGAAAAATAAAAGAAAGACTTAACCAAGCAAAGGAACTCAACGTGGAAGACATGAAAAATAAGGATCCCATGGTAATTCTTAGAGATGTCCTCCAGCTTAACAGCGACGAGGATGTCCTACAAGCACTTAAAACCCAAAATAAGGGCCTCTTCAGAGATCTTGGGGAACAGGATGGCAGAGCAGAAATCGCCTTCAAAAAGCGAACCAGAAACCCGCACACTAGTCATATAGTGATGAGGGTTTCCCCTAAGCTATGGCAGCGTATGACACAAGCCGAGGCAGTCCACATAGATCTACAGCGAGTAAGAGTGGCAGATCAGTCACCACTGATCCAGTGCTCGCTCTGCCTCGGCTATGGACATGGCCGGCGCTTTTGCAAAGAAGCGCTGGAAAAGTGTAGCCATTGCGGAGGCCCTCACCTAAAGATGAGGTGTGCGGACTGGCTCGCAGGTGTGGCCCCTTCCTGCTGCAACTGCACGCACGCGAAATTGGAGAAGACAGGGCACAACGCATTTAGCCAAGAGTGTGTGATAAGGCGAAAGTGGGATGCGATAGCTAGAGAAACGGTGGCATACTGCTAAGGTGGTCCCTGGCGGAAATTTAGCCTCAACTAATACGAGGCCATACGTTGTTGCTCAAGCAAACTTACAAAGAAAAGAACTTGCAACAAATGAAGTAATGCTGGAAGCATACAACAACCAAATGGCCGTCGTTCTGCTCCAGGAGCCCTACATCGGAGGGATAGGTCGAGTAAAGGATTACAGAGGTGCGAGGATCTTCCAATGCACGAAACCCACTGACGGTCCGGTCAAAGCAGCAATTGCTGTCTTTGACCCTGACCTGGACGTCATTCAATGTCCTGACTTTACCACACCCAACATCGCTGTGGTAAAGATCAGGACAACAGCATGGGAGATCCTCGTCGTGTCCTTCTACTTCGAACCATACCCGACACCGATAGAGCCATACTTGGAGCAGCTTAGCACAATCAAAAAGCATTTCCGCCAAAATGTCATCATAGGGGGGGACGCGAATGCGCAGAGTTCCTGGTGGGGAAGCCCCATCGTGAACGACAGGGGGAGGGATATGGCAGGAGTCCTCGACGACTTGGACATGCAGGTGCTCAACAACGACTACACCACCCCTACTTTCTTTACCATTAGAGGTGGAAAAACGTATAGCAGTTTCGTGGACGTGACGGCCTGTTCGCTGGAAATCCTGAATTTGGTGGAAGACTGGCACATCGATGAAAGCATGACGAGCTCAGATCACAACACCATTGTATTTAAAATCAAGTTGACAAAATCAAAGGGATTCAGTGTGGATAGAACCACTAGAATTTTTAAAAGTAACAAAGCAAACTGGCGCCTTTTTCATGAGAAAATGACCCAGTTGCTAATAGAGAATAACATAAATAGTACAGAAATAAACAAAATAGATAATAAATTAGAATTAGAAAGCAAAATAAAAAAATATATAGATACAATAATAGAATCCTGTAATACAAATATACCTAAACTAAAACCTAAAAACGTTGTCAACTTACCGTGGTGGTGTGGTGAGCTCGCCAAGCTGAAGAAAGATGTGGCCACTAAAAAGCGTAGAATTCGGTGTGCAGCGCCGGTCCGGAGAGAGAAAGTCGTTGCTGAGTACCTGGAAGCAAAAGAAAAGTATGAGAGGGAGACAAAAGCAGCACAGATAAGCAGTTGGAAGGGTTTCTGTGGGAAGCAGGACAGGGAGGGGGTATGGGAGGGTATTTATAGGGTGATTGGTAGGACAAAAAGGCGGCAGGAGGATCTGCCACTAGTTAGAGATGGAAGGGTGATTGGCTCAAAGGAGTCAGTCAGGATGCTGGCGGAGACCTTCTACCCGGAGGACTTGGAGAGTGAGGATAACGCAGACCACCGACACATTAGAAACTTAGCCACGCAAATGAATAGCGACCATGATGAACATGATCCGCCTTTCACGATAAAAGAACTAAGAATGTCGGTGGAAAGCTTCAATCCCAAGAAAGCCCCGGGGTCAGATGGTCTCACCGCTGACATCTGTAGCCAGGCAATATCTACAGACCCACAGCTTTTTCTCGATATGGCCAACAAATGCTTGGAATTGAGCCATTTTCCCATCATGTGGAAGGAGGCTACGGTAGTAGTTCTTCGGAAGCCGGGAAAGGACGACTATACCAGTCCCAAATCGTATAGGCCTATTGGACTCCTTCCGGTGATGGGAAAAATTGTGGAGAAAATGTTAGTGGGGAGACTGAAATGGCATCTGATTAAAAGGATCAGTACTCGCCAGTACGGCTTTATGCCCCAAAGGAGCACAGAAGACTCCCTCTATGACCTAATGCAGCACATTCATGGCAAACTGAGCCAGAAAAAACTGCTCACTATGGTATCTTTGGACATAGAGGGAGCCTTCGACAGCGCTTGGTGGCCAGCTATCAAGGTACGACTGGCTGAGGAAAAGTGTCCTTTGAACATCAGGAATTTAGTGGACAGCTACCTTCGGGACCGCAGCGTCAGCGTGAGGTACTTGGGAGAGGTTTACTCTAAGAGTACTAACAAAGGGTGTGTCCAGGGATCCATAGGAGGACCAATTCTGTGGAACCTTCTCCTGGACCCCCTTTTGAAAGGCCTGGAACAAAGAGGAGACTACGCTCAGGCCTTCGCTGACGATGTGGTCCTAGTGTTTGATGGCGACACGGCTTTGGAGGTTCAGAGACAGGCCAATGCAGCCCTCGCTTATGTGCGGGAGTGGGGCGTCATGAATAAACTCAAGTTCGCGCCACATAAAACAAAGGCTATGGTGATAACACGGAAGTTGAAATATGACGCTCCACTGCTGAGGATGGGCGGGGTCTGCATTGAGATGTCTTCTGAAATTAAACTTCTAGGAGTAACGATTGACGAAAAGTTAACCTGGAACAGCCACGTATCAAATATATGTAGAAAATCCACGAACATATACAAGCAGCTGTCCACGGCGGCCAGGGTAAGCTGGGGTCTTCACCCAGAAGTTATACGGGTGATCTACACCGCGGTTGTGGAACCTATCCTTACGTATGCGGCGAGTGTCTGGGCTCCGGCAACAAAGAAACTGGGAATACAGAAACAATTGAATGCTGTCCAGAGGAGCTTTGCACAGAAACTCTGCAAAGCTTATCGAACGGTCTCCCTGAACTCGGCACTGGTGCTGGCTGGAATATTACCCCTCGACCTCAGGATACAAGAGGCAGCTGCCCTGTATGAGGCAAAGAGGGGAGTACTCCGGCCAGCGCTGGGAGACAGGGAGATAGAACGAAGGACAGCATTTACAGATACTCCTCATCCCGCACAATATATGAGTCTGGAATTTTCATGCCTGGTAGACCGGGAAGACGTAGAAAGGAACACCGGTCAATCAGTACAAATATTCACGGACGGCAGCAAGATTGAAGGCAAGGTTGGAGCGGCACTGTCTCTGTGGAGTGATGCCGCCGAAACCAAAAACCTGAAATTGAAACTGTCGTCCTGCTGCACGGTATACCAGGCTGAATTACTAGCCATATACAAATCAACCGAGGAGATACTGAAAAGTCCCAAAACCAGCTTTGGGATATACAGTGACTCAAGGTCGTCTCTCGAAGCCATTGTCAACAGCAGCTCTCTCAATCCCCTCGTTGTTCAGATCCGCAGAAACCTAGCTGAGTGCAATAAGCACAACAAAAAAGTTGAACTTTTCTGGATTAAGGCTCATGCGGGGCTCGAGGGGAATGAGAGAGCAGATGAGTTGGCAAAAGACTCGGCCCTGAAGTTAAAAACCAAGCCAAGCTACGATAAATGCCCGATTTCATTTGTCAAGCGTCAAATCCGCATGGAAACGCTTGACGAATGGAATCGGAGATACAAATCAGAGGACACCGCAGGCATTACGAAGTTGTTCCTTCCGGATGCCATCTTGGCCTATAAAGTGACGAGGAGGATGGAAATCTCCGGTACTACCACCCAGATACTGACAGGGCACGGTGGGTTCTCCGAGTACTTATACCGTTTTAAGTGCAAGGACAGCCCATCGTGTATTTGTGAGCCTGAAAAGGACGAGACGGTACCACATATAATGGCAGAATGTCCTGCCTATGGCCCAGAACGATTTGTTCTGGAGCAGGAAATTGGTAATACAATCGCAGTTAGTAATTTTAGTGAAATGATGTTACATGATAGAAATAGAAATAGTTTTATAGATTATTGCATAAAAATAGCAAATAAGGTCATAAATAGGAACAAATAGATACATAAAACAAATTGAATACCCATATCATAAGATATAGTTATATCAATAAAATAAGTTGTTAAGAAGATAAATAATTAAAACAAAGAAAAATATGCTTATTAACGTAATTATAATATGATAAGAAAAAAAAATAGCCTAGTAATTTAGTACAGAAAGTGTTAAGTTGGAAATAAAACTTGAACACCATATGACTCTCCTATGTGCGTAAACTTCCTTGTGTGTAAAACCCTGATTATGTTAGGGAATAGCTCGCGGGCCGGACCACACTGCGTCCGGACAAAAAAAAAAAAAA
>OX421270.1:15000-47500 GCA_949125355.1 Agriopis leucophaearia
CTTCTGACAGGGTGGCAGAGGCCAAGGCTTGCCTCGTAAGGGTGAAACTTAATCTGTCCAACTCCCGAAACCTTAAGTCAGAAATAAAAGCCGCTGTGATCGAAGCGGTAGAGCGCCTGTATCAGCTCGTGAAAGAGGCTGATTCTCTTCCTCGAGCTGAAGCGGAGACTGTGCAGAGCCAGGATGCAAGGTCACATGAGCGGGATGACAAAGGGAAGAGGGAAGGTGCTTCTCCATCATCTCCCCCAAACTCTGGTTTGGAGGAGATGATGCAGAGGCACATGGACATGATGAAGGACACTTTGGATGGGACGAGAACCTTAAACGAGACCTTACAACAAAAACCCTTAGTAGAGAGACACGAAGACGTGAGGCTCGATAACATCGAGAAACTTATGGGCGAAGTGCGGGAACTGCGCCAGACTACTGAAGCGACGGGGATGAGGGTTACCTCATTGCAGGAGACTGTCCCTTCGTATGCCGAAGTACTAAGCAGACCCCCTGGCACAGTTACACCAACAAAGCTTCGCCCAAGGCACTCTATCATCGTTTCCTCTGAGGACGATCAAGACACAAGCGAGTTGGTCCTCGTGAAGGTTAGAGAGGCTCTAGACGCGAAAACCTCTGGACTCCGTGTCACTCGGGTCCAGAAGGTTAGAAACCAAAAGGTGGTCCTGAGCTGTGGCACAAAAGACGAAATAAAAAAGGTCACGGAGAGGATCACGGCTAACAACAAAAGCCTGAAAATCGAGGAGGCTAAGAACAAAGACCCATTGATTATTATTAAAAACATCCTCAGTGTTCATACTGACGATGATATCATGGCGTCACTCCGTTCCCAAAATGGTAGCCTCCTCAATGACCTAGCTGATGTCGACTTTAGAGCAGTAGTAAAATACCGCCGAAGAGCGCGGAACCCACATGAAAACCATGTCGTGTTGCAGGTGTCGCCAAAAATGTGGCTGAAATTGACGACAGCCCAGCGGTTACATATTGACCTGCAATATGCGGTGGTCCAAGACCAGTCTCCCCTTGTCCAGTGCACGAGGTGCCTGGGATATGGGCATGGACGCAGGCTGTGCACAGAGTCGGTCGACCTGTGCAGCTTCTGCACCGGCCCACATCTCCGGGCTGACTGCCCGGCTTATTCGACGGGTGAGACTGCGACATGCCGCAACTGCAGGTTGGCCAAGTACCCTGACGTTGCTCACAACGCCTTCGACAGTGAGTGCCCGGTACGTAAGAAATGGGACGCCATCGCAAGATCCAGCGTGGCGTACTGCTGAAACGGGCACTCAAGTCAAAAATAACAAGAAAGCGACACCTGCGCACACTTGTGGTCTCATGTGGTTAATAAAAATTATGACGCTGGTGAAGACTATTCGCGTGGAGCTATCCACGCACTCAAATCACATTGACTGCGGGGTTAGCGCCACGTGCAAAATCTGGGAACAAAAGTACAACAACGGTACAAATATTCGATCGCTACTTGAGTGTCTAAAACTTGTCGCGAACAGGTGCGGCCTGGAACCTCTGATTAGCATGACGCTGACGGAATCTGCATTCTGTGTAATGATGACCGTAAAAGAAACCAGGCTAAACCTGTTTGCAGTCAACACAAAAGTAGCACAAAACATAGGTAGAGAATAAGGCATGATGACTATGAATGTCATCACGCTATATTTAACACACATTAAAATATGAAAAGTGCGTGCAACATTTAATTCGAAAGAATTAAGGGTGAGCACGTACGCTAAAATAGGTAAATTCAACATATGCATCATGTACCATTAAATTAAATAATATAATCACAAAAAACTTCTGAACAAAAATTAATAGTAAGGTCATTCACCTAAGACAAAAAACTAAAAATTTATAATTTTAAATATACACATACATTATGTATAAAAGACCCATCATACAAATAGTATGGTACATTATTTACTATACATACCTTTGTTTTAATCTTTTTACGAGAACTTTAGTTTATCTAGTAAAATATCAAATTATATTTGTTGGCTTTAAAGTTATGGTATACACCATAAACAAACAAAATTTAAGTTATACTTAAACATATATTATGTTAAAATTACATAACAACACTTTACATAACAACACTAAACTCAAACATAAACTTTTTATAAACTACAACAACGAATAGAAAGTTAAAAATAATCAAAACATAACTATTTAAAACCAAACAAGTTGAACATAAAAATTAATTACAATAAAAACAATAATTTGGAAATAAAAATAAATAACTTTAAGAAATTTCGACAACGCTACAAAAAATGTAGCATACTTTCCAAAATGTTGATGTTCAATAACAAAACCTAAAAAAGGTCCCCGCCTACGGCAGGGGTAAATAGCGGAGGAGGACGGCTAAAAAAAAAAAAAAAAAAAAAAACCTAACCTAACCTAACCTAACCTAACCTAACCTAACCTAACCTAACCTAACCTAACCTAACCTAACCTAACCTAACCTAACCTAACCCGTCGATTTTCGTTTGCAAAAATATCCTCTGACCGTGGTGTGTGATACCTTTCCGGACGCGCAGCCGCGAGCCCTCACCAGACCTGCAACATAAAAAAGACACATTAGTATTAAAAGTTTTGGACATAGCAAAAACAAAAAATTTTTCGAAAAACTTAAATAACTTTTCCAAATTTTCACATCTTGAAATTTTTATTCGTGCTCTGACATCGGGTGGAGTGCCCGCACCTCGCCCCACACTCCAAACAGCGAAATTCGCGAAAAATTTTAGACACGTTCATACATAGTAGTAAAAAGTTGATATACCGGAGACTTTTCCCCATACATTGTCGATTTTCGTTTGCAAAAATATCCTCTGACCGTGGTGTGTGATACCTTTCCGGACGCGCAGCCGCGAGCCCTCACCAGACCTGCAACATAAAAAAGACACATTAGTATTAAAAGTTTTGGACATAGCAAAAACAAAAAATTTTTCGAAAAACTTAAATAACTTTTCCAAATTTTCACATCTTGAAATTTTTATTCGTGCTCTGACATCGGGTGGAGTGCCCGCACCTCGCCCCACACTCCAAACAGCGAAATTCGCGAAAAATTTTAGACACGTTCATACATAGTAGTAAAAAGTTGATATACCGGAGACTTTTCCCCATACATTGTCGATTTTCGTTTGCAAAAATATCCTCTGACCGTGGTGTGTGATACCTTTCCGGACGCGCAGCCGCGAGCCCTCACCAGACCTGCAACATAAAAAAGACACATTAGTATTAAAAGTTTTGGACATAGCAAAAACAAAAAATTTTTCGAAAAACTTAAATAACTTTTCCAAATTTTCACATCTTGAAATTTTTATTCGTGCTCTGACATCGGGTGGAGTGCCCGCACCTCGCCCCACACTCCAAACAGCGAAATTCGCGAAAAATTTTAGACATCTCCATCCATAGTAGCAAAAAGTTGATATACCTAAGAGTAAATTCTCATACATTGTCGATTTTTGTTTGCAAAAATATCCTCTGACCGTGGTGTGTGATACCTTTCCGGACGCGCAGCCGCGAGCCCTCACCAGACCTGCAACATAAAAAGAGACACATTAGTATTAGAAATTTTGGCGATAGAAAAACAAAAAATTTTTTCGAAAAACTTTAATAATTTTTCCAAATTTTGACATTTTAAAATTTTTATTCGTGTTGTGACATCGGGTGGAGTGCCCGCACCTCGCCCCACACTCCAAACAGCGAAATTCGCGAAAAATTTTAGACATCTCCATCCATAGTAGCAAAAAGTTGATATACCTAAGAGTAAATTCTCATACATTGTCGATTTTTGTTTGCAAAAATATCCTCTGACCGTGGTGTGTGATACCTTTCCGGACGCGCAGCCGCGAGCCCTCACCAGACCTGCAACATAAAAAGAGACACATTAGTATTAGAAATTTTGGCGATAGAAAAACAAAAAATTTTTTCGAAAAACTTTAATAATTTTTCCAAATTTTGACATTTTAAAATTTTTATTCGTGTTGTGACATCGGGTGGAGTGCCCGCACCTCGCCCCACACTCCAAACAGCGAAATTCGCGAAAAATTTTAGACATCTCCATCCATAGTAGCAAAAAGTTGATATACCTAAGAGTAAATTCTCATACATTGTCGATTTTTGTTTGCAAAAATATCCTCTGACCGTGGTGTGTGATACCTTTCCGGACGCGCAGCCGCGAGCCCTCACCAGACCTGCAACATAAAAAGAGACACATTAGTATTAGAAATTTTGGCGATAGAAAAACAAAAAATTTTTTCGAAAAACTTTAATAATTTTTCCAAATTTTGACATTTTAAAATTTTTATTCGTGTTGTGACATCGGGTGGAGTGCCCGCACCTCGCCCCACACTCCAAACAGCGAAATTCGCGAAAAATTTTAGACATCTCCATCCATAGTAGCAAAAAGTTGATATACCTAAGAGTAAATTCTCATACATTGTCGATTTTTGTTTGCAAAAATATCCTCTGACCGTGGTGTGTGATACCTTTCCGGACGCGCAGCCGCGAGCCCTCACCAGACCTGCAACATAAAAAGAGACACATTAGTATTAGAAATTTTGGCGATAGAAAAACAAAAAATTTTTTCGAAAAACTTTAATAATTTTTCCAAATTTTGACATTTTAAAATTTTTATTCGTGTTGTGACATCGGGTGGAGTGCCCGCACCTCGCCCCACACTCCAAACAGCGAAATTCGCGAAAAATTTTAGACATCTCCATCCATAGTAGCAAAAAGTTGATATACCTAAGAGTAAATTCTCATACATTGTCGATTTTTGTTTGCAAAAATATCCTCTGACCGTGGTGTGTGATACCTTTCCGGACGCGCAGCCGCGAGCCCTCACCAGACCTGCAACATAAAAAGAGACACATTAGTATTAGAAATTTTGGCGATAGAAAAACAAAAAATTTTTTCGAAAAACTTTAATAATTTTTCCAAATTTTGACATTTTAAAATTTTTATTCGTGTTGTGACATCGGGTGGAGTGCCCGCACCTCGCCCCACACTCCAAACAGCGAAATTCGCGAAAAATTTTAGACATCTCCATCCATAGTAGCAAAAAGTTGATATACCTAAGAGTAAATTCTCATACATTGTCGATTTTTGTTTGCAAAAATATCCTCTGACCGTGGTGTGTGATACCTTTCCGGACGCGCAGCCGCGAGCCCTCACCAGACCTGCAACATAAAAAGAGACACATTAGTATTAGAAATTTTGGCGATAGAAAAACAAAAAATTTTTTCGAAAAACTTTAATAATTTTTCCAAATTTTGACATTTTAAAATTTTTATTCGTGTTGTGACATCGGGTGGAGTGCCCGCACCTCGCCCCACACTCCAAACAGCGAAATTCGCGAAAAATTTTAGACATCTCCATCCATAGTAGCAAAAAGTTGATATACCTAAGAGTAAATTCTCATACATTGTCGATTTTTGTTTGCAAAAATATCCTCTGACCGTGGTGTGTGATACCTTTCCGGACGCGCAGCCGCGAGCCCTCACCAGACCTGCAACATAAAAAGAGACACATTAGTATTAGAAATTTTGGCGATAGAAAAACAAAAAATTTTTTCGAAAAACTTTAATAATTTTTCCAAATTTTGACATTTTAAAATTTTTATTCGTGTTGTGACATCGGGTGGAGTGCCCGCACCTCGCCCCACACTCCAAACAGCGAAATTCGCGAAAAATTTTAGACATCTCCATCCATAGTAGCAAAAAGTTGATATACCTAAGAGTAAATTCTCATACATTGTCGATTTTTGTTTGCAAAAATATCCTCTGACCGTGGTGTGTGATACCTTTCCGGACGCGCAGCCGCGAGCCCTCACCAGACCTGCAACATAAAAAGAGACACATTAGTATTAGAAATTTTGGCGATAGAAAAACAAAAAATTTTTTCGAAAAACTTTAATAATTTTTCCAAATTTTGACATTTTAAAATTTTTATTCGTGTTGTGACATCGGGTGGAGTGCCCGCACCTCGCCCCACACTCCAAACAGCGAAATTCGCGAAAAATTTTAGACATCTCCATCCATAGTAGCAAAAAGTTGATATACCTAAGAGTAAATTCTCATACATTGTCGATTTTTGTTTGCAAAAATATCCTCTGACCGTGGTGTGTGATACCTTTCCGGACGCGCAGCCGCGAGCCCTCACCAGACCTGCAACATAAAAAGAGACACATTAGTATTAGAAATTTTGGCGATAGAAAAACAAAAAATTTTTTCGAAAAACTTTAATAATTTTTCCAAATTTTGACATTTTAAAATTTTTATTCGTGTTGTGACATCGGGTGGAGTGCCCGCACCTCGCCCCACACTCCAAACAGCGAAATTCGCGAAAAATTTTAGACATCTCCATCCATAGTAGCAAAAAGTTGATATACCTAAGAGTAAATTCTCATACATTGTCGATTTTTGTTTGCAAAAATATCCTCTGACCGTGGTGTGTGATACCTTTCCGGACGCGCAGCCGCGAGCCCTCACCAGACCTGCAACATAAAAAGAGACACATTAGTATTAGAAATTTTGGCGATAGAAAAACAAAAAATTTTTTCGAAAAACTTTAATAATTTTTCCAAATTTTGACATTTTAAAATTTTTATTCGTGTTGTGACATCGGGTGGAGTGCCCGCACCTCGCCCCACACTCCAAACAGCGAAATTCGCGAAAAATTTTAGACATCTCCATCCATAGTAGCAAAAAGTTGATATACCTAAGAGTAAATTCTCATACATTGTCGATTTTTGTTTGCAAAAATATCCTCTGACCGTGGTGTGTGATACCTTTCCGGACGCGCAGCCGCGAGCCCTCACCAGACCTGCAACATAAAAAGAGACACATTAGTATTAGAAATTTTGGCGATAGAAAAACAAAAAATTTTTTCGAAAAACTTTAATAATTTTTCCAAATTTTGACATTTTAAATTTTTTATTCGTGTTGTGACATCGGGTGGAGTGCCCGCACCTCGCCCCACACTCCAAACAGCGAAATTCGCGAAAAATTTTAGACATCTCCATCCATAGTAGCAAAAAGTTGATATACCTAAGAGTAAATTCTCATACATTGTCGATTTTTGTTTGCAAAAATATCCTCTGACCGTGGTGTGTGATACCTTTCCGGACGCGCAGCCGCGAGCCCTCACCAGACCTGCAACATAAAAAGAGACACATTAGTATTAGAAATTTTGGCGATAGAAAAACAAAAAATTTTTTCGAAAAACTTTAATAATTTTTCCAAATTTTGACATTTTAAAATTTTTATTCGTGTTGTGACATCGGGTGGAGTGCCCGCACCTCGCCCCACACTCCAAACAGCGAAATTCGCGAAAAATTTTAGACATCTCCATCCATAGTAGCAAAAAGTTGATATACCTAAGAGTAAATTCTCATACATTGTCGATTTTTGTTTGCAAAAATATCCTCTGACCGTGGTGTGTGATACCTTTCCGGACGCGCAGCCGCGAGCCCTCACCAGACCTGCAACATAAAAAGAGACACATTAGTATTAGAAATTTTGGCGATAGAAAAACAAAAAATTTTTTCGAAAAACTTTAATAATTTTTCCAAATTTTGACATTTTAAAATTTTTATTCGTGTTGTGACATCGGGTGGAGTGCCCGCACCTCGCCCCACACTCCAAACAGCGAAATTCGCGAAAAATTTTAGACATCTCCATCCATAGTAGCAAAAAGTTGATATACCTAAGAGTAAATTCTCATACATTGTCGATTTTTGTTTGCAAAAATATCCTCTGACCGTGGTGTGTGATACCTTTCCGGACGCGCAGCCGCGAGCCCTCACCAGACCTGCAACATAAAAAGAGACACATTAGTATTAGAAATTTTGGCGATAGAAAAACAAAAAATTTTTTCGAAAAACTTTAATAATTTTTCCAAATTTTGACATTTTAAAATTTTTATTCGTGTTGTGACATCGGGTGGAGTGCCCGCACCTCGCCCCACACTCCAAACAGCGAAATTCGCGAAAAATTTTAGACATCTCCATCCATAGTAGCAAAAAGTTGATATACCTAAGAGTAAATTCTCATACATTGTCGATTTTTGTTTGCAAAAATATCCTCTGACCGTGGTGTGTGATACCTTTCCGGACGCGCAGCCGCGAGCCCTCACCAGACCTGCAACATAAAAAGAGACACATTAGTATTAGAAATTTTGGCGATAGAAAAACAAAAAATTTTTTCGAAAAACTTTAATAATTTTTCCAAATTTTGACATTTTAAAATTTTTATTCGTGTTGTGACATCGGGTGGAGTGCCCGCACCTCGCCCCACACTCCAAACAGCGAAATTCGCGAAAAATTTTAGACATCTCCATCCATAGTAGCAAAAAGTTGATATACCTAAGAGTAAATTCTCATACATTGTCGATTTTTGTTTGCAAAAATATCCTCTGACCGTGGTGTGTGATACCTTTCCGGACGCGCAGCCGCGAGCCCTCACCAGACCTGCAACATAAAAAGAGACACATTAGTATTAGAAATTTTGGCGATAGAAAAACAAAAAATTTTTTCGAAAAACTTTAATAATTTTTCCAAATTTTGACATTTTAAAATTTTTATTCGTGTTGTGACATCGGGTGGAGTGCCCGCACCTCGCCCCACACTCCAAACAGCGAAATTCGCGAAAAATTTTAGACATCTCCATCCATAGTAGCAAAAAGTTGATATACCTAAGAGTAAATTCTCATACATTGTCGATTTTTGTTTGCAAAAATATCCTCTGACCGTGGTGTGTGATACCTTTCCGGACGCGCAGCCGCGAGCCCTCACCAGACCTGCAACATAAAAAGAGACACATTAGTATTAGAAATTTTGGCGATAGAAAAACAAAAAATTTTTTCGAAAAACTTTAATAATTTTTCCAAATTTTGACATTTTAAAATTTTTATTCGTGTTGTGACATCGGGTGGAGTGCCCGCACCTCGCCCCACACTCCAAACAGCGAAATTCGCGAAAAATTTCGCCCGCCCACCCACCCAGTGACGTTAACTCTATACAGGAGGACATCACTGGGAAGGACAAAATATTGCAGTTTCCGGAGTTTTTCCGGAAATCGACAGAGGAGACGCAGACTGACAGGAATCTGTCAAAATTATTGTTTTTGCGTTATTCGTCTGGTTTATCTGATATTTTTTACTCTACAATCCAAATTTTGACCGAAAACCAGCTCTTTACACTGGTTTTCGTAAAAATTGACAAATCTGACTAATTTTATTTTGACTAAGAAATTAATTTATTGTGTCAAATAGTTTAATTTAAGACAAGGGACACCACCATGTCCACCTTCAGGACACCGGCAAAAGTGGCCAAAGACATGGAGGACGCGATGGCGGCTGGCCCCGCAGTAGCGACAGCTTTGCCCCCGCGCCCGAATGTTAGGAGAAGCATTGGTGAGTGGGAGTCTTGCAAGTCGGACCCCCAAAGCAGCCTTTCTCCTAACAAGACATTCACGATGGGAGTCCCGAAGCCAAAACCGACAGCAGCTCCTAGGGAGTCGATAGGGGCTTCGGGAAGCCCACCGAACAGACCTAAGTCTAAAGTGTCCGGAAGGGTGGCGGAGGCAAAGGCTTGTCTCCTCAAGATCAAGTTAAACCTCTCCAACTCCCGGAACCTGAAGACAGACATCAAAGTAGCGGTTACCCAAGCAGTTGATCGTCTGTTTGAGCTTGTGAAGGAGGCTGACTGTGCGAACAGTCAGAACCCCAACACACAGCAACAGGTCCGGGAAAAGGAAGAGACGACAAAGAAAATTGTTCCCTCATCATCTTTCCCAGATTCCTCTCTGGAGAGGATGATGAGGAAACACATGGAACTGATTGAGGAGAACACCAGAAGGGTGACGTCCCTGAACGAGTCCCTGAAGTGTCGGCCCGTTGCGGAAGGACACGATGAAGCGCAGGCCGAAAACATTGGCAAGCTACTGGGCGAAGTGCGGATACTACGCCAGACCTCTGAAGAGACGAAGCAGACGGTCTCCTCGTTGAAAGAGGCCGTTCCTTCGTACGCGGAGGTCTTGGCCAGACCCAACAGTATCACCTCTCCGACAAAACCTCGCCCGAAGCACTCGCTCATCGTGTCCTCAGTAGATGATCAGGACACTAGTGACCTGGTGCTCGGAAAGGTCCGGAAAGCTCTGGATGCTAAGACCACTGGGATTCAGGTCACTAGGGTCCAGAAAGTCCGCGACCAAAAAGTGGTGCTGAGCTGCAGCAGCAGAGAGGAGCTGCAAAAAGTTAGAGCCAAAATTGCAGCAAAGGGACAAAGTCTCAAGGTAGAGGAGGCCAAAAATAAGGATCCCCTTGTTATTGTGAAAAACGTTCTGAGCTTTAACAAGGATGAAGAGATCGTGGCTTCCCTAAAGTCACAAAACGCCAGCCTCTTCCAAGACCTGCCGGACGAAGACTTCAGGGCCATGGTGAGATACCGACGTAAGGCCAGAAATCCACATGAGAACCACGTCGTGCTCCAGGTGTCGCCAAAACTGTGGCAAAGGCTAACACAAGCCAGACGAATTCACGTCGATCTACAGTATGCGGCAGTCCAGGATCACTCCCCCCTCATTCAATGCACAAGGTGTCTAGGATATGGGCACGGGCGCAGGCTTTGCACAGAGCCATCAGACCTGTGCAGCTTCTGCGCCGGCCCACATCTCCGGGCAGACTGCCCGGGATATGGGACGGGGGAGAGTGCGACCTGCCGGAACTGTAGGTTGGCAAAATACGCTGATGTTGGCCACAACGCCTTTGACGGGGAGTGTCCTGTACGCAAACGCTGGGACGCCATCGCGAGGTCCAGCGTAGCGTATTGCTGATACGGGCACCCCGGTCAAAAACGGCGGAGAGGCGTCATCTGGACATACTGGTGGACTCATGTGGCAACACCCACTGACTCAGGTTAAAACGGAACATGGGGGGCTCTCCCCGCATCCAATTTGCTTTGGAGGCGGCGGTAGCCTCTCATGTTATATATTGATAGAGATGGGAATAGAAGGACAACAGCTGCCCAAGTGCCTTAAACAAGATGAAAACAGGTGTGATCTAGAGTTTATCACTAGCATGGTGCTAACCGAACTCCCATTATGTTTAATGAAGGGCGGGAAAGAATCTAGACCACACCTATTGGTAGTTAGCATAAAGGCAGCAAAAATTGATGAACACGGGATAAGATGTGATGACTTTGAGAGTCACCACGTCATATTCCATCAAAACACGTAAAAAGTGTGTGCAACTTTCAATTCGTAAGAATTGAAAGTATGCAACACACGCTGGAACTTGGTGTAAATTTCGAGTTGTACCATCATAATGAATAAAATCAAAATCTGCTTAAAATAAAATAAAACACTGGTAAAGGTCTAATCACTATAACAAAAACACAACATGAAACTTTTTTAATTAATTTGGCTTAGTTACTAATGTGACCAAACATACTATAGGTATGGTACTATAAATTTTACTTACTTTGACAATATGGTGTTACCATAATAGAATACACATATAAATTATAATATATCGTACAAAAAGACGTTAAACCACGTATGATTACTGAAATATAAAATACAAAATGAGACAAAATTATAAAAGTTAATTATTTCAGAATCCAGTTAAAATCATAATATTGAACATAAACCTATAAAAATAAAGTTGAACAAATCTAAAAATAAAAATTTAAAATCGGCATTTATATATATAACAGGACAAAAGAAGAAAAACAGTTTAGCTACATATGTAGCAAATTTTTCAAATAATTGATGTTCAACAGTAAAACCTAAACAAGGTCCCCGCCTACGGCAGGGGTAAATAGTGGAGGAGGACGGCTAATAAAAAAAAAAAAAAAAAAAAAACCTAACCTAACCTAACCTAACCTAACCTAACCTAACCTAACCTAACCTAACCTAACCTAACCTAACCTAACCTAACCTAACCTAACCTAACCTAACCTAACCTAACCTAACCTAACCTAACCTAACCTAACCTAACCTAACCTAACCTAACCTAACCTAACCTAACCTAACCTAACCTAACCTAACCTAACCTAACCTAACCTAACCTAACCTAACCTAACCTAACCTAACCTAACCTAACCTAACCTAACCTAACCTAACCTAACCTTTTTTTTTTTTTTTTTTTTTTACGTGGGGAAATGCTTTATGCATACCCACCCGCCGGGGGGGACGGGTGGGTTATGTCGGGCTCGGCACCAGAGTGATGCCACTACCGACTAAAACCCCACGGTGTTCCACCTGCGATGGCACAACCGCAGGGCCGCGGGACCGCTCTCGCATTCATCCGCAGCCCTGCCATCACCAACGTCCGCCGAAGCAGACCCGCCTCGGGGGAGATCTCCCCCTTACAGCTCGCGCGATGCGCCAGGAACACCTTGGCGCATCACCGACTTGAGGGTCTATCCCTAGTGTGAGGGGTCGGACGCCCCCGCATCTGACTCCTCAGACCCTCTTAGCGGCGACGGAGTGCGAGCACGACCAGCTCGCCCTCGTCTCCGCACTCTCCGGCGCGGATGAGCAAGAGGATCGACCTCCCTCTCCCGCTCCTCGGCTTCCTTCTGCGAAACAACTGTTTCGCAGAACTCTACCACCGCCTCCCAGGACCTCTCGTCGTCAACCATCCTTGCTAGGACCGTTGACAAGGAGAGGTCTGCCCCCACGACCGCGACTAGGGATTGTCGCGGTCCCGCCCCTGCCGGGCATGACTCCAGCACGTGCAAAGCGGTATCCTCCGCGTTGCCGCACTGGTGACATACCGGCGTCTCTTCCCTTCCGGCCACGCGACACAGGTATCTCCCAAAGCAGCCATGTCCCGTGAGAACCTGCGTCAGCCGGAAGGTGAGGGTTCCGTGTCCCCGCTGAGCCCACTCTATGAGTACGGGCTGGAGTGCCTCAAGGAGCCGTTGGGCTCCAGTCCCCCTCTCAGTGGGCTCGGCAAGAAGCCTGCGCTTCCACTCCGTAAGGGCAGCGGTCCTCGCGTTCCTGCGCCACACCCTCTCCTCCATTGGCGTGGGACGCAAGTCCCGCTCCCTCGCCCGCACCCTGCGCCAGTACACGGAGGAGAGGACCCTCGCCTCCAGATCCCAGGGCAGCGAGCCAGCTAGGGCGCTGGCCACCTCGAAGGAGAGGGTGCGGTACCCTCTGCACACTCTTATTGCCAGCGTTCGCTGCGCTCGGCGAAGGAGGACCGTCTCCTGTCGGCTCAAGGAGCCCGCCCATATGGGAGCGCCATACAGGGCCATCGATCTAACTACCGCCATGTAAAGGTGGCGGCAGCTTCCATCTCCACCTCCGATATTGGGAAGCAACCGTCCCAGCGCAGCAGCGGTGCCCGTCAGTTTCGGGGTCAGCCGCTGAAAATGTGCTTCGAACCTCCATCTGCTGTCAAGTACAACGCCGAGATATTTCAGCGTCGGCCTGACAGCGATGGAGGCTCCTCCCACCACTATACAGGATCCTGCAGGTGGCGCTCTTCGAGGGCCATGAAAGCAAATGGCCTCCGATTTGTGGAGCGCCACCTCCAGGCCCAACCGCCGGATCCTGCTCACCACCGCTGCGACTCCGGCCGTGGCTAGGATCGCTGCTTCCCTATATGTTCTTCCCCGTGCGGTAACCAGCGTGTCGTCAGCGTAACAAATGACGCTGACGCCACGGAGGTTAGCGCCACGGAGGACCCAGTCATATCCGACGTTCCACAGGGGTGGTCCGAAGCACGACCCCTGTGGAACACCGCGCGTCATCGGGTGTCGCCCTTCCCCCTCTTTCGTTGGGAAGACTACTTCTCTGTCGGAGAAATAGTCCCCAACGAGTCGCTGGATGTACTGCGGCAGCTGATGGTATACCAGCGCCTCCAAAATCGTGCTCCAGGGGAGGGAGTTGAAAGCGTTGGCAATGTCTAATGACACTGCCAACAGAACCCCCCCGCTGGAGCACGCCTCCTCGGACAATTCGCGGACTCGCGCTATCGCGTCCAGCGTCGATCGACCCCTCCGGAACCCGTACTGGGTGTCAGCCAGATTAGGGCCGACATTCTCGAGGTGCTTGGTGAGGCGGTGAGCGACGATTCGCTCCAACATCTTCCCCGCCTCGTCAAGCAGTACGATCGGGCGATAGCCCGACGGCTCGTCCGCTGGTCGTCCCTCCTTGCGGAGTAGGACGAGCCGTCCCGTCTTCCACCGCCTGGGGAACCTCCCCTCCCGCATGCAGCGACTGAAGAGGTCCCTCAGGCGGAGCCCCAGGGCGTCCTGAGCAAGGGCCCACGCACGGCCGGGTATGCCGTCAGGCCCCGGTGCCGTGTTCTTGGCCCTCATTCTCAGGACAGCTGCCGCCAACTCTCCCTCCGAGACATCGGAAGGCTGCTCCTCGTCCTCTCCGGTGTTTGGTCTCCGTGTTGCCATCACCGTGGGAGGGACGAATTCGGTTCCTGGTCTCCCAGGAAACAGTCCCTCGACCACCCGCTGGAGAATCGCCGGCTGCAGCGTGCTAGTGACGGGGGGCACCCATGGGCGAAGCTTTTGCCTCGCTATCAAGTATGGGCGCCCCCACGGATCTCGCTCCAGTGTCTCCAGCAGCTGCCTCCAGACATTAGCCTTGGCCTCTGTGATGGCAACACGGAGATCTTTGGACGCCTCTCTATAGGCGGCATAAAGAGCGTCCGACTCTACCGTATCCTGGCGCCTTCGCCTCCTGTAGCGCTGGTAGCGGCGACGCCTCGCTACACAGCTGCGACGGAGCTCGGCGATCTCCTCCGACCACCAAAACATCTGGCGCCTGAGTGTTAAGGCCCTGGCGCGGGGCATGGAGGCATCGCAAACACGCGTCATGGCCTCACACACCCCATCTGCCTCCGCGTCCAGGTCCATGGGCTCCGCTGGTGGGGCGTTCCACGCCTCAAGGATGGCTGCCTCCTGCAGCAACTCCAGGTCCAGGCGTTTCAGGACCCACCGCGGACCCGTCACGGGCGGCGGTCTGTCGTACTCCGTTGGGGACGAGGAGACGCTGAAACGGATGTAGAGATGATCCGACAGCGTCTCCTCGTCCGCAAGCACCCCCCAGTCTTGAACACGGCGCGCGAACTCAGGAGTGGCGAACGTCACGTCGACGATGGACCCACCCCTTTGGCGCACGCACGTGTTCTGTGTCCCCACGTTGAGGACGCACAGACCGGCCCCCGTCAGCCACTCTTCGACCGCCCTTCCCCGTGCATCTGTCATCGGGCACCCCCACGCCATAGACTTGGCGTTGAGGTCCCCGAGGACGACGACAGGGCGGGGGCGACTCTGTCCCACCAGGGTCCCTACCTCGTCGAGAAAAGCCTCGAATTCAGCGAGGGCCCTGTTGGGAGAGAAGTACACCCCTACGACAACCACTTCGCCGACCCAGGCCGCGACAAACCCCCTACCCTTCACCACGTCCTCAAGGGCGGGGGAGTGCACCGGCGACTGTGTGGTGACTGCCACCAGTCCGTCAAGGTCCCCAACCCAGTCTGACCTGGGCGGGACCGCATACGGTTCGGCAACCGCAGCCACCTTTATCGACCGCTCCGCCATGCACTGCAGTAGGAGGTCCTGGGCGCGGGCGGAGTGGTTAATGTTTGCTTGGAGGAAAGTTAGCCCCATACTAACTTTCCTCCATCGTCTCCGTCTGCTCCGGTGCGGGGCCGGTCGGCTGTGGCTTGGGCTTGGCCTTGGTCACAGCGGGCTTTCTCCTACCCCTGGATGTTGACGGGGGCTTGGCGCATGCCTTGCCCCCGGCGGGGTGGTCCGACTGTTTACCCGCAGCTGCACAGAGGGTGCAGTGCGGTGCGGCGGTACACGCGCTGGACTTGTGGCCCTTTTGACCGCAGCGATAGCATTCCTCGCTGCGGTCAACCTCCGACTTGCACTGGGCCCTTACATGTCCTGGTGCGAGGCATCTGAAGCAGCGGCGCTGTCTGGCTTCTAGAAGCTGGACTTGCGCCGCCACCCATCCCACCATCACGCGACTGCCGCTCGCCAAGACCCTTTTGGCGGCCGTCACAGGGCACCTTACGAAGGCGATCCCCATGCCCGCCGGTCCCTTCCTGATTTCGCCCGTCTTGACAGCGGACGTGGGGCATCCTCCGGCTCTGGCGATGGCTCCCGTCAGCTCCTCGGGGCTCACAGAGTCGTCCAACCCACCCACACGCAAGTCTGCGGTGGTGGTCGGTCTCGACACCTGTATGTCTTCCGAGCCCCGGAAGACTTCCTGGAGCCTCTCGGCAAGACGGTCCGCCTTGCCGTCTTTGTCCTCTCCAGGGACCTCGAGGATTCGAGCCCCGGTAGCTGCGGCACGCATTCTCAATGGCGGCATTCCAAGAGACGCAAGATCTATGCGACTTTTGGCCTCTGCCAGCACTTTGGCGTAGGTTAAACCCTTCTCCGCCGCCCCCGGTTGCAGTGTGATGACCACAGCTGCCGTGCGGGGGGGGCGGAGTTTGGCTGTTTTCGCCTTCGACTTCTCCTTGACTGGCACCCGTTGGGGAGCCGACGACCTTTTCGTACATCCGGGTCCGTCACCCTTCTTGGTTCCCCGCTTTACGACCTCAGTCCATAGTTCCTTTGGAGCTGCTGGACGGGCCGCAGGCACGGGTACCGGGTTGACTGATCCGGCCGGGGCTGGTGTGCCCTTCCCTTTCCCTTTCCCTTTCCCCTTTGAGGTAGGCCCCGTTTTGATAACAGGTGCATGGGGAACAGGGGGAGGGGGAGTAGGGAGAGCCATCTCCTCCGATGCGCTGGCGACAGCCATTGCCTCGTCTCTACGCCTGTCAGCCGCCAACGGCGGCCTCAGGCGTCTCTCCGGGAGCAGCCGCTCCTCCAGACCCTCGAAACGGGCGTTGATCATGGTGCCCACCTGCACCATGACCACCCGTAGCAGATCCTCGAGGGCCGGGGTCGCAGCCTGAGCAGGGACCGGGGCCGGGGCTTGTGCAGCCCGCATCCTTTCGAGCTCACGGCGCATCTCCTGCAACTCCGCCGTGAGCTTCTTGTTGGCCTCAACTAGGAGAGCCACCTCCTCGGGCACAGTGCGGTCGCGGAGCTCCTTGAAGGAGTCCTTGACCACACGTGCGGCATCCTTCAGTGCCGCCACGTATGTTCCCTTTAGGTTTTTGGACGTCGTAGCCACTTTCGTAATGGTTTCTACGGAGTCCGCCACCAAGCCTTCAATGGAGGCCGCATCTCGACCCTCGGCCTGTGGGCCCTTCAAAAAGAAGGCCATCGTCCGCTCCCTCTTCTGTCGCTGCTCTTCGGCCATTTGCCTCTCAGCCTCGAGGCGCAGCTCCTCCTCTTTTGCTCTGTTGAGCTCGGCCTTGGCTTTAGCCAAGCCGACATATTGCCCTGTAGTGGGCGGTCTGCCGCGCCCACGCCGGGCCGTAGACACCTTGGGAGATGAAGCGATATCTTCATCTTCCGAGGCGTCCTTCCCCATGCGGCGTTTCCGCTGCTGAGCAGATGTTGCCCCGGTCTCCTGAGACCGCACCGACTCGTAACTCATGTCGGAGTCGTCAGACTCCGACAGGTTTCTGAGCGCTGATCTACTCAATGGGTCGTCGTCCACCTCTTCATTTGCGCTGATCGCTCCTCTCCTTTCGTCATAAGCATCAAAGAAATGCCTAGTCCTAATCGTATTGCGTGCGTTGTCCTCTTTAATGCCATAGTCGTCGTTTGTAGAGCGGTTATTGCCCCCCCCCAGAATACGTGGGGCAACCTCCTGTTGGAGAGTGGATTCTCCGTCGGCAGAGCCGGCGGTACCCACCTGGGGTAGTTTTTTTGTATAATAACTCGCCATTTGTGTAGTCAGTTTAAAGGCCTGACAGCCTGGGTTTGGGTTGGTGCCCTAACGACTGCATTTTTTATTATACACCCTGCAGCCATGCATCCCATCGCCGGGCACCAAAACTTAGGATTAGGAATAATACATAAGAATATATATAATACATAAGAATAAATAAGAATATATACACTTGCGCCGCCGCTACTCAGCATAAGGCTGAGACGCCGGCCAAGCCCCGCAGCCACTCAAGGCCGCCAAGACTCGCACCGCCGCTACCCGGACTATCCAGGGCGCCGGGCGAGCCTACCCACTCCGGGAGGCATGAAGCCCCCCTAAACGCCGTCAACGAACGGCCCCAAGCCACACAACACTCACTCTCCGAGGAGAGGTGAGCGCGAGGGCTCCTCACGTCCAGACTAAGTCTGGACTGCCTTCTACGCGCGCTCCAGATACAAGCTCTGGGGCGCGCGGAGAAGGCCCCCGACTCCACATCGCCCATCCACTGTGCCCTCTGCTAATCAGAGGGACACGCGAAGGGCCCTCAGTTCAGGCACCCCTGCCTGACCCGCTCAGCAAGGCCGAGCCCTTCCCCAGCTTCTGCACGCGCTCCTAATAAAAGCTTAGGGGCGCGCGCAGAAGTTCCCCTCCCCAGTCCGGACTTTAGCTACGGCCAACAAGATCCCCGATCCATATCGGGAGAAGTTATTGACCGTACCCAGGGTGCACCCGCCAATCCAGTACTATACCTCCGGATTGAGAATTCACGGAGGATAGTAGTGGATGAGCTTCGAGGAGGTAGCCGGCACCGCACCCCAACCTAACCTAACCTAACCTAACCTAACCTAACCTAACCTAACCTAACCTAACCTAACCTAACCTAACCTAACCTAACCTAACCTAACCTAACCTAACCTAACCTAACCTAACCTAACCTAACCTAACCTAACCTAACCTAACCTAACCTAACCTAACCTAACCTAACCTAACCCGTCGATTTTCGTTTGCAAAAATATCCTCTGACCGTGGTGTGTGATACCTTTCCGGACGCGCAGCCGCGAGCCCTCACCAGACCTGCAACATAAAAAAGACACATTAGTATTAAAAGTTTTGGACATAGCAAAAACAAAAAATTTTTCGAAAAACTTAAATAACTTTTCCAAATTTTCACATCTTGAAATTTTTATTCGTGCTCTGACATCGGGTGGAGTGCCCGCACCTCGCCCCACACTCCAAACAGCGAAATTCGCGAAAAATTTTAGACACGTTCATACATAGTAGTAAAAAGTTGATATACCGGAGACTTTTCCCCATACATTGTCGATTTTCGTTTGCAAAAATATCCTCTGACCGTGGTGTGTGATACCTTTCCGGACGCGCAGCCGCGAGCCCTCACCAGACCTGCAACATAAAAAAGACACATTAGTATTAAAAGTTTTGGACATAGCAAAAACAAAAAATTTTTCGAAAAACTTAAATAACTTTTCCAAATTTTCACATCTTGAAATTTTTATTCGTGCTCTGACATCGGGTGGAGTGCCCGCACCTCGCCCCACACTCCAAACAGCGAAATTCGCGAAAAATTTTAGACACGTTCATACATAGTAGTAAAAAGTTGATATACCGGAGACTTTTCCCCATACATTGTCGATTTTCGTTTGCAAAAATATCCTCTGACCGTGGTGTGTGATACCTTTCCGGACGCGCAGCCGCGAGCCCTCACCAGACCTGCAACATAAAAAAGACACATTAGTATTAAAAGTTTTGGACATAGCAAAAACAAAAAATTTTTCGAAAAACTTAAATAACTTTTCCAAATTTTCACATCTTGAAATTTTTATTCGTGCTCTGACATCGGGTGGAGTGCCCGCACCTCGCCCCACACTCCAAACAGCGAAATTCGCGAAAAATTTTAGACACGTTCATACATAGTAGTAAAAAGTTGATATACCGGAGACTTTTCCCCATACATTGTCGATTTTCGTTTGCAAAAATATCCTCTGACCGTGGTGTGTGATACCTTTCCGGACGCGCAGCCGCGAGCCCTCACCAGACCTGCAACATAAAAAAGACACATTAGTATTAAAAGTTTTGGACATAGCAAAAACAAAAAATTTTTCGAAAAACTTAAATAACTTTTCCAAATTTTCACATCTTGAAATTTTTATTCGTGCTCTGACATCGGGTGGAGTGCCCGCACCTCGCCCCACACTCCAAACAGCGAAATTCGCGAAAAATTTTAGACACGTTCATACATAGTAGTAAAAAGTTGATATACCGGAGACTTTTCCCCATACATTGTCGATTTTCGTTTGCAAAAATATCCTCTGACCGTGGTGTGTGATACCTTTCCGGACGCGCAGCCGCGAGCCCTCACCAGACCTGCAACATAAAAAAGACACATTAGTATTAAAAGTTTTGGACATAGCAAAAACAAAAAATTTTTCGAAAAACTTAAATAACTTTTCCAAATTTTCACATCTTGAAATTTTTATTCGTGCTCTGACATCGGGTGGAGTGCCCGCACCTCGCCCCACACTCCAAACAGCGAAATTCGCGAAAAATTTTAGACACGTTCATACATAGTAGTAAAAAGTTGATATACCGGAGACTTTTCCCCATACATTGTCGATTTTCGTTTGCAAAAATATCCTCTGACCGTGGTGTGTGATACCTTTCCGGACGCGCAGCCGCGAGCCCTCACCAGACCTGCAACATAAAAAAGACACATTAGTATTAAAAGTTTTGGACATAGCAAAAACAAAAAATTTTTCGAAAAACTTAAATAACTTTTCCAAATTTTCACATCTTGAAATTTTTATTCGTGCTCTGACATCGGGTGGAGTGCCCGCACCTCGCCCCACACTCCAAACAGCGAAATTCGCGAAAAATTTTAGACACGTTCATACATAGTAGTAAAAAGTTGATATACCGGAGACTTTTCCCCATACATTGTCGATTTTCGTTTGCAAAAATATCCTCTGACCGTGGTGTGTGATACCTTTCCGGACGCGCAGCCGCGAGCCCTCACCAGACCTGCAACATAAAAAAGACACATTAGTATTAAAAGTTTTGGACATAGCAAAAACAAAAAATTTTTCGAAAAACTTAAATAACTTTTCCAAATTTTCACATCTTGAAATTTTTATTCGTGCTCTGACATCGGGTGGAGTGCCCGCACCTCGCCCCACACTCCAAACAGCGAAATTCGCGAAAAATTTTAGACACGTTCATACATAGTAGTAAAAAGTTGATATACCGGAGACTTTTCCCCATACATTGTCGATTTTCGTTTGCAAAAATATCCTCTGACCGTGGTGTGTGATACCTTTCCGGACGCGCAGCCGCGAGCCCTCACCAGACCTGCAACATAAAAAAGACACATTAGTATTAAAAGTTTTGGACATAGCAAAAACAAAAAATTTTTCGAAAAACTTAAATAACTTTTCCAAATTTTCACATCTTGAAATTTTTATTCGTGCTCTGACATCGGGTGGAGTGCCCGCACCTCGCCCCACACTCCAAACAGCGAAATTCGCGAAAAATTTTAGACACGTTCATACATAGTAGTAAAAAGTTGATATACCGGAGACTTTTCCCCATACATTGTCGATTTTCGTTTGCAAAAATATCCTCTGACCGTGGTGTGTGATACCTTTCCGGACGCGCAGCCGCGAGCCCTCACCAGACCTGCAACATAAAAAAGACACATTAGTATTAAAAGTTTTGGACATAGCAAAAACAAAAAATTTTTCGAAAAACTTAAATAACTTTTCCAAATTTTCACATCTTGAAATTTTTATTCGTGCTCTGACATCGGGTGGAGTGCCCGCACCTCGCCCCACACTCCAAACAGCGAAATTCGCGAAAAATTTTAGACACGTTCATACATAGTAGTAAAAAGTTGATATACCGGAGACTTTTCCCCATACATTGTCGATTTTCGTTTGCAAAAATATCCTCTGACCGTGGTGTGTGATACCTTTCCGGACGCGCAGCCGCGAGCCCTCACCAGACCTGCAACATAAAAAAGACACATTAGTATTAAAAGTTTTGGACATAGCAAAAACAAAAAATTTTTCGAAAAACTTAAATAACTTTTCCAAATTTTCACATCTTGAAATTTTTATTCGTGCTCTGACATCGGGTGGAGTGCCCGCACCTCGCCCCACACTCCAAACAGCGAAATTCGCGAAAAATTTTAGACACGTTCATACATAGTAGTAAAAAGTTGATATACCGGAGACTTTTCCCCATACATTGTCGATTTTCGTTTGCAAAAATATCCTCTGACCGTGGTGTGTGATACCTTTCCGGACGCGCAGCCGCGAGCCCTCACCAGACCTGCAACATAAAAAAGACACATTAGTATTAAAAGTTTTGGACATAGCAAAAACAAAAAATTTTTCGAAAAACTTAAATAACTTTTCCAAATTTTCACATCTTGAAATTTTTATTCGTGCTCTGACATCGGGTGGAGTGCCCGCACCTCGCCCCACACTCCAAACAGCGAAATTCGCGAAAAATTTTAGACACGTTCATACATAGTAGTAAAAAGTTGATATACCGGAGACTTTTCCCCATACATTGTCGATTTTCGTTTGCAAAAATATCCTCTGACCGTGGTGTGTGATACCTTTCCGGACGCGCAGCCGCGAGCCCTCACCAGACCTGCAACATAAAAAAGACACATTAGTATTAAAAGTTTTGGACATAGCAAAAACAAAAAATTTTTCGAAAAACTTAAATAACTTTTCCAAATTTTCACATCTTGAAATTTTTATTCGTGCTCTGACATCGGGTGGAGTGCCCGCACCTCGCCCCACACTCCAAACAGCGAAATTCGCGAAAAATTTTAGACACGTTCATACATAGTAGTAAAAAGTTGATATACCGGAGACTTTTCCCCATACATTGTCGATTTTCGTTTGCAAAAATATCCTCTGACCGTGGTGTGTGATACCTTTCCGGACGCGCAGCCGCGAGCCCTCACCAGACCTGCAACATAAAAAAGACACATTAGTATTAAAAGTTTTGGACATAGCAAAAACAAAAAATTTTTCGAAAAACTTAAATAACTTTTCCAAATTTTCACATCTTGAAATTTTTATTCGTGCTCTGACATCGGGTGGAGTGCCCGCACCTCGCCCCACACTCCAAACAGCGAAATTCGCGAAAAATTTTAGACACGTTCATACATAGTAGTAAAAAGTTGATATACCGGAGACTTTTCCCCATACATTGTCGATTTTCGTTTGCAAAAATATCCTCTGACCGTGGTGTGTGATACCTTTCCGGACGCGCAGCCGCGAGCCCTCACCAGACCTGCAACATAAAAAAGACACATTAGTATTAAAAGTTTTGGACATAGCAAAAACAAAAAATTTTTCGAAAAACTTAAATAACTTTTCCAAATTTTCACATCTTGAAATTTTTATTCGTGCTCTGACATCGGGTGGAGTGCCCGCACCTCGCCCCACACTCCAAACAGCGAAATTCGCGAAAAATTTTAGACACGTTCATACATAGTAGTAAAAAGTTGATATACCGGAGACTTTTCCCCATACATTGTCGATTTTCGTTTGCAAAAATATCCTCTGACCGTGGTGTGTGATACCTTTCCGGACGCGCAGCCGCGAGCCCTCACCAGACCTGCAACATAAAAAAGACACATTAGTATTAAAAGTTTTGGACATAGCAAAAACAAAAAATTTTTCGAAAAACTTAAATAACTTTTCCAAATTTTCACATCTTGAAATTTTTATTCGTGCTCTGACATCGGGTGGAGTGCCCGCACCTCGCCCCACACTCCAAACAGCGAAATTCGCGAAAAATTTTAGACACGTTCATACATAGTAGTAAAAAGTTGATATACCGGAGACTTTTCCCCATACATTGTCGATTTTCGTTTGCAAAAATATCCTCTGACCGTGGTGTGTGATACCTTTCCGGACGCGCAGCCGCGAGCCCTCACCAGACCTGCAACATAAAAAAGACACATTAGTATTAAAAGTTTTGGACATAGCAAAAACAAAAAATTTTTCGAAAAACTTAAATAACTTTTCCAAATTTTCACATCTTGAAATTTTTATTCGTGCTCTGACATCGGGTGGAGTGCCCGCACCTCGCCCCACACTCCAAACAGCGAAATTCGCGAAAAATTTTAGACACGTTCATACATAGTAGTAAAAAGTTGATATACCGGAGACTTTTCCCCATACATTGTCGATTTTCGTTTGCAAAAATATCCTCTGACCGTGGTGTGTGATACCTTTCCGGACGCGCAGCCGCGAGCCCTCACCAGACCTGCAACATAAAAAAGACACATTAGTATTAAAAGTTTTGGACATAGCAAAAACAAAAAATTTTTCGAAAAACTTAAATAACTTTTCCAAATTTTCACATCTTGAAATTTTTATTCGTGCTCTGACATCGGGTGGAGTGCCCGCACCTCGCCCCACACTCCAAACAGCGAAATTCGCGAAAAATTTTAGACACGTTCATACATAGTAGTAAAAAGTTGATATACCGGAGACTTTTCCCCATACATTGTCGATTTTCGTTTGCAAAAATATCCTCTGACCGTGGTGTGTGATACCTTTCCGGACGCGCAGCCGCGAGCCCTCACCAGACCTGCAACATAAAAAAGACACATTAGTATTAAAAGTTTTGGACATAGCAAAAACAAAAAATTTTTCGAAAAACTTAAATAACTTTTCCAAATTTTCACATCTTGAAATTTTTATTCGTGCTCTGACATCGGGTGGAGTGCCCGCACCTCGCCCCACACTCCAAACAGCGAAATTCGCGAAAAATTTTAGACACGTTCATACATAGTAGTAAAAAGTTGATATACCGGAGACTTTTCCCCATACATTGTCGATTTTCGTTTGCAAAAATATCCTCTGACCGTGGTGTGTGATACCTTTCCGGACGCGCAGCCGCGAGCCCTCACCAGACCTGCAACATAAAAAAGACACATTAGTATTAAAAGTTTTGGACATAGCAAAAACAAAAAATTTTTCGAAAAACTTAAATAACTTTTCCAAATTTTCACATCTTGAAATTTTTATTCGTGCTCTGACATCGGGTGGAGTGCCCGCACCTCGCCCCACACTCCAAACAGCGAAATTCGCGAAAAATTTTAGACACGTTCATACATAGTAGTAAAAAGTTGATATACCGGAGACTTTTCCCCATACATTGTCGATTTTCGTTTGCAAAAATATCCTCTGACCGTGGTGTGTGATACCTTTCCGGACGCGCAGCCGCGAGCCCTCACCAGACCTGCAACATAAAAAAGACACATTAGTATTAAAAGTTTTGGACATAGCAAAAACAAAAAATTTTTCGAAAAACTTAAATAACTTTTCCAAATTTTCACATCTTGAAATTTTTATTCGTGCTCTGACATCGGGTGGAGTGCCCGCACCTCGCCCCACACTCCAAACAGCGAAATTCGCGAAAAATTTTAGACACGTTCATACATAGTAGTAAAAAGTTGATATACCGGAGACTTTTCCCCATACATTGTCGATTTTCGTTTGCAAAAATATCCTCTGACCGTGGTGTGTGATACCTTTCCGGACGCGCAGCCGCGAGCCCTCACCAGACCTGCAACATAAAAAAGACACATTAGTATTAAAAGTTTTGGACATAGCAAAAACAAAAAATTTTTCGAAAAACTTAAATAACTTTTCCAAATTTTCACATCTTGAAATTTTTATTCGTGCTCTGACATCGGGTGGAGTGCCCGCACCTCGCCCCACACTCCAAACAGCGAAATTCGCGAAAAATTTTAGACACGTTCATACATAGTAGTAAAAAGTTGATATACCGGAGACTTTTCCCCATACATTGTCGATTTTCGTTTGCAAAAATATCCTCTGACCGTGGTGTGTGATACCTTTCCGGACGCGCAGCCGCGAGCCCTCACCAGACCTGCAACATAAAAAAGACACATTAGTATTAAAAGTTTTGGACATAGCAAAAACAAAAAATTTTTCGAAAAACTTAAATAACTTTTCCAAATTTTCACATCTTGAAATTTTTATTCGTGCTCTGACATCGGGTGGAGTGCCCGCACCTCGCCCCACACTCCAAACAGCGAAATTCGCGAAAAATTTTAGACACGTTCATACATAGTAGTAAAAAGTTGATATACCGGAGACTTTTCCCCATACATTGTCGATTTTCGTTTGCAAAAATATCCTCTGACCGTGGTGTGTGATACCTTTCCGGACGCGCAGCCGCGAGCCCTCACCAGACCTGCAACATAAAAAAGACACATTAGTATTAAAAGTTTTGGACATAGCAAAAACAAAAAATTTTTCGAAAAACTTAAATAACTTTTCCAAATTTTCACATCTTGAAATTTTTATTCGTGCTCTGACATCGGGTGGAGTGCCCGCACCTCGCCCCACACTCCAAACAGCGAAATTCGCGAAAAATTTTAGACACGTTCATACATAGTAGTAAAAAGTTGATATACCGGAGACTTTTCCCCATACATTGTCGATTTTCGTTTGCAAAAATATCCTCTGACCGTGGTGTGTGATACCTTTCCGGACGCGCAGCCGCGAGCCCTCACCAGACCTGCAACATAAAAAAGACACATTAGTATTAAAAGTTTTGGACATAGCAAAAACAAAAAATTTTTCGAAAAACTTAAATAACTTTTCCAAATTTTCACATCTTGAAATTTTTATTCGTGCTCTGACATCGGGTGGAGTGCCCGCACCTCGCCCCACACTCCAAACAGCGAAATTCGCGAAAAATTTCGCCCGCCCACCCACCCAGTGACGTTAACTCTGTACAGGAAGACTTCACTGGGAAGGACAAAATATTGGAATTGACTAGTACTAAATAACTTTATTTTTAATTTTAACCTTAATTTTATAATAAGACTAAGTTACTTACCGTTTGTTCCTGACCAGTATTGTGCCTCCCCAATCCTCCATTCCGGGGTTTGCGGGTTGCTCTCGACTCGGTACTGAACATCTGACCTTCGCGTGGTGATTCCATCCACCGTCGTTTACTCAGTCGCGTTGCGCCGTCCAGCAGGAACACGGGATCTGTAACAAACAAACATTTTTTAATAAATATACAGAAATAAAAACTAATAATAACAATTTATACCTTAAAAAAATAATTTTATTATTGACAAATTAAAATAATTAATAAATAAATATACATTGGAACATCATTGAAATGATTAGGACTCCGGCAAAGAAAGTCCATAATATGGAGCAGGACTCCAGTGACACCTTGACAGAGACCACTTTTGCCACTTCGGGGACCTCCATGGCTTCTACCAGCATAAGCGCAGTAGAGTCAGCGAAACCGGACTCCCAGAAAAGCCCCACTTCCTCAAATCAGACGCTCTTGAAGCAGGGGATGGCAGGATCCCAAAGCCCCACACAAAGTGTCAGGAGAAGTATTGGGGAATGGGAATCTGGGAAATCAGGTTCCCAAACCAGCCTGACATCCCTTCCTACGATGCCCGCAAAGGTGGGACCCCTAAAGCCGAAACCGAAGACGGCCCGAAAACTGTCAACGGAGGCCAAGGGGAGCCCACCCCGTCTAGAGGGTAAACAATCTGGCATCGTGGATGAGGCAAGGGCCTGCCTGGTAAAGGGGAAGCTCCACCTCAGCAACTCCGGCAACATCAGTAGAGTTATAAAAAGTGGAGTTCTAGAGGTGTTGGAGCGACTCTACCAACTTGTCAAGCAGGCTCATTCAGCAAAAGGTGAAAACGCGAAACAGCAGCAGGGAGCAGAGAAAGAGAGGGAGGAAGAATCGATGGTAACAAAGAAGGATAATACTAGGGAACTGGAGAAACTACTGGATAAACACGCAGAGCTAATTAAAGAAAATAATAAAAATATGGAGATCCTGAAAGAAAGTCTAGAAAGAAAAACTTATGCAAGCGTGGCAGCTGCAACCACCCGAGTGCAACTGCCGGGACAGACGGCGCTGCACTCGGTGGTCGTTACTGCCAAGGACGAGACAGAAACGGGGGAAGAGGTTTTAGAAAGAATCCGAAAGGCGGTAAACGCAAGGGAGGGAGGAGTCGAGGTTGAAAGGATAAGAAAAGCAAAAGACAGAAAGGTTATTGTGGGTTGCAGGACAGAAGAAGATAGAAGAAAAATAAAAGAAAGACTTAACCAAGCAAAGGAACTCAACGTGGAAGACATGAAAAATAAGGATCCCATGGTAATTCTTAGAGATGTCCTCCAGCTTAACAGCGACGAGGATGTCCTACAAGCACTTAAAACCCAAAATAAGGGCCTCTTCAGAGATCTTGGGGAACAGGATGGCAGAGCAGAAATCGCCTTCAAAAAGCGAACCAGAAACCCGCACACTAGTCATATAGTGATGAGGGTTTCCCCTAAGCTATGGCAGCGTATGACACAAGCCGAGGCAGTCCACATAGATCTACAGCGAGTAAGAGTGGCAGATCAGTCACCACTGATCCAGTGCTCGCTCTGCCTCGGCTATGGACATGGCCGGCGCTTTTGCAAAGAAGCGCTGGAAAAGTGTAGCCATTGCGGAGGCCCTCACCTAAAGATGAGGTGTGCGGACTGGCTCGCAGGTGTGGCCCCTTCCTGCTGCAACTGCACGCACGCGAAATTGGAGAAGACAGGGCACAACGCATTTAGCCAAGAGTGTGTGATAAGGCGAAAGTGGGATGCGATAGCTAGAGAAACGGTGGCATACTGCTAAGGTGGTCCCTGGCGGAAATTTAGCCTCAACTAATACGAGGCCATACGTTGTTGCTCAAGCAAACTTACAAAGAAAAGAACTTGCAACAAATGAAGTAATGCTGGAAGCATACAACAACCAAATGGCCGTCGTTCTGCTCCAGGAGCCCTACATCGGAGGGATAGGTCGAGTAAAGGATTACAGAGGTGCGAGGATCTTCCAATGCACGAAACCCACTGACGGTCCGGTCAAAGCAGCAATTGCTGTCTTTGACCCTGACCTGGACGTCATTCAATGTCCTGACTTTACCACACCCAACATCGCTGTGGTAAAGATCAGGACAACAGCATGGGAGATCCTCGTCGTGTCCTTCTACTTCGAACCATACCCGACACCGATAGAGCCATACTTGGAGCAGCTTAGCACAATCAAAAAGCATTTCCGCCAAAATGTCATCATAGGGGGGGACGCGAATGCGCAGAGTTCCTGGTGGGGAAGCCCCATCGTGAACGACAGGGGGAGGGATATGGCAGGAGTCCTCGACGACTTGGACATGCAGGTGCTCAACAACGACTACACCACCCCTACTTTCTTTACCATTAGAGGTGGAAAAACGTATAGCAGTTTCGTGGACGTGACGGCCTGTTCGCTGGAAATCCTGAATTTGGTGGAAGACTGGCACATCGATGAAAGCATGACGAGCTCAGATCACAACACCATTGTATTTAAAATCAAGTTGACAAAATCAAAGGGATTCAGTGTGGATAGAACCACTAGAATTTTTAAAAGTAACAAAGCAAACTGGCGCCTTTTTCATGAGAAAATGACCCAGTTGCTAATAGAGAATAACATAAATAGTACAGAAATAAACAAAATAGATAATAAATTAGAATTAGAAAGCAAAATAAAAAAATATATAGATACAATAATAGAATCCTGTAATACAAATATACCTAAACTAAAACCTAAAAACGTTGTCAACTTACCGTGGTGGTGTGGTGAGCTCGCCAAGCTGAAGAAAGATGTGGCCACTAAAAAGCGTAGAATTCGGTGTGCAGCGCCGGTCCGGAGAGAGAAAGTCGTTGCTGAGTACCTGGAAGCAAAAGAAAAGTATGAGAGGGAGACAAAAGCAGCACAGATAAGCAGTTGGAAGGGTTTCTGTGGGAAGCAGGACAGGGAGGGGGTATGGGAGGGTATTTATAGGGTGATTGGTAGGACAAAAAGGCGGCAGGAGGATCTGCCACTAGTTAGAGATGGAAGGGTGATTGGCTCAAAGGAGTCAGTCAGGATGCTGGCGGAGACCTTCTACCCGGAGGACTTGGAGAGTGAGGATAACGCAGACCACCGACACATTAGAAACTTAGCCACGCAAATGAATAGCGACCATGATGAACATGATCCGCCTTTCACGATAAAAGAACTAAGAATGTCGGTGGAAAGCTTCAATCCCAAGAAAGCCCCGGGGTCAGATGGTCTCACCGCTGACATCTGTAGCCAGGCAATATCTACAGACCCACAGCTTTTTCTCGATATGGCCAACAAATGCTTGGAATTGAGCCATTTTCCCATCATGTGGAAGGAGGCTACGGTAGTAGTTCTTCGGAAGCCGGGAAAGGACGACTATACCAGTCCCAAATCGTATAGGCCTATTGGACTCCTTCCGGTGATGGGAAAAATTGTGGAGAAAATGTTAGTGGGGAGACTGAAATGGCATCTGATTAAAAGGATCAGTACTCGCCAGTACGGCTTTATGCCCCAAAGGAGCACAGAAGACTCCCTCTATGACCTAATGCAGCACATTCATGGCAAACTGAGCCAGAAAAAACTGCTCACTATGGTATCTTTGGACATAGAGGGAGCCTTCGACAGCGCTTGGTGGCCAGCTATCAAGGTACGACTGGCTGAGGAAAAGTGTCCTTTGAACATCAGGAATTTAGTGGACAGCTACCTTCGGGACCGCAGCGTCAGCGTGAGGTACTTGGGAGAGGTTTACTCTAAGAGTACTAACAAAGGGTGTGTCCAGGGATCCATAGGAGGACCAATTCTGTGGAACCTTCTCCTGGACCCCCTTTTGAAAGGCCTGGAACAAAGAGGAGACTACGCTCAGGCCTTCGCTGACGATGTGGTCCTAGTGTTTGATGGCGACACGGCTTTGGAGGTTCAGAGACAGGCCAATGCAGCCCTCGCTTATGTGCGGGAGTGGGGCGTCATGAATAAACTCAAGTTCGCGCCACATAAAACAAAGGCTATGGTGATAACACGGAAGTTGAAATATGACGCTCCACTGCTGAGGATGGGCGGGGTCTGCATTGAGATGTCTTCTGAAATTAAACTTCTAGGAGTAACGATTGACGAAAAGTTAACCTGGAACAGCCACGTATCAAATATATGTAGAAAATCCACGAACATATACAAGCAGCTGTCCACGGCGGCCAGGGTAAGCTGGGGTCTTCACCCAGAAGTTATACGGGTGATCTACACCGCGGTTGTGGAACCTATCCTTACGTATGCGGCGAGTGTCTGGGCTCCGGCAACAAAGAAACTGGGAATACAGAAACAATTGAATGCTGTCCAGAGGAGCTTTGCACAGAAACTCTGCAAAGCTTATCGAACGGTCTCCCTGAACTCGGCACTGGTGCTGGCTGGAATATTACCCCTCGACCTCAGGATACAAGAGGCAGCTGCCCTGTATGAGGCAAAGAGGGGAGTACTCCGGCCAGCGCTGGGAGACAGGGAGATAGAACGAAGGACAGCATTTACAGATACTCCTCATCCCGCACAATATATGAGTCTGGAATTTTCATGCCTGGTAGACCGGGAAGACGTAGAAAGGAACACCGGTCAATCAGTACAAATATTCACGGACGGCAGCAAGATTGAAGGCAAGGTTGGAGCGGCACTGTCTCTGTGGAGTGATGCCGCCGAAACCAAAAACCTGAAATTGAAACTGTCGTCCTGCTGCACGGTATACCAGGCTGAATTACTAGCCATATACAAATCAACCGAGGAGATACTGAAAAGTCCCAAAACCAGCTTTGGGATATACAGTGACTCAAGGTCGTCTCTCGAAGCCATTGTCAACAGCAGCTCTCTCAATCCCCTCGTTGTTCAGATCCGCAGAAACCTAGCTGAGTGCAATAAGCACAACAAAAAAGTTGAACTTTTCTGGATTAAGGCTCATGCGGGGCTCGAGGGGAATGAGAGAGCAGATGAGTTGGCAAAAGACTCGGCCCTGAAGTTAAAAACCAAGCCAAGCTACGATAAATGCCCGATTTCATTTGTCAAGCGTCAAATCCGCATGGAAACGCTTGACGAATGGAATCGGAGATACAAATCAGAGGACACCGCAGGCATTACGAAGTTGTTCCTTCCGGATGCCATCTTGGCCTATAAAGTGACGAGGAGGATGGAAATCTCCGGTACTACCACCCAGATACTGACAGGGCACGGTGGGTTCTCCGAGTACTTATACCGTTTTAAGTGCAAGGACAGCCCATCGTGTATTTGTGAGCCTGAAAAGGACGAGACGGTACCACATATAATGGCAGAATGTCCTGCCTATGGCCCAGAACGATTTGTTCTGGAGCAGGAAATTGGTAATACAATCGCAGTTAGTAATTTTAGTGAAATGATGTTACATGATAGAAATAGAAATAGTTTTATAGATTATTGCATAAAAATAGCAAATAAGGTCATAAATAGGAACAAATAGATACATAAAACAAATTGAATACCCATATCATAAGATATAGTTATATCAATAAAATAAGTTGTTAAGAAGATAAATAATTAAAACAAAGAAAAATATGCTTATTAACGTAATTATAATATGATAAGAAAAAAAAATAGCCTAGTAATTTAGTACAGAAAGTGTTAAGTTGGAAATAAAACTTGAACACCATATGACTCTCCTATGTGCGTAAACTTCCTTGTGTGTAAAACCCTGATTATGTTAGGGA